>PVKS010012059.1:0-54887 GCA_004027875.1 Aplodontia rufa | reverse complement strand
TTAACCTCACAAAGGATATTAAGGACCTCTACAAAGAAAACTATCAAACACTAAAAAAAGAAATTACAGGAGACCTGAGTAGATGGAAAAACATTCCAGGCAGAATCAATATAATAAAAATGGCCATTCTACCCAAAGCCCTATACAGATTTAATGCAATCCCCATCAAGATACCTATGGCATTTTTCACAGATATAGAAAAAGAATTTTTCAGGTTCATATGGAATAACAGGAGACCCAGACTAGCCAAAACATTACTCTACAGGACAGAAGTAGTAGGGGGTATCTGAATCCCTGACCTGAAATTATACTACAGAGACATAGTAGCAAAAACAGCATGGTATTGGTATCAAAACAGAACTGAAGATCAGTGGAACAGAATAGAAGATCCTGAGACAAACCCCCATCTATTTAACTATTTAATATTTGATAAAGGGGGCAAAAGCATAGTGTGGAAGAAAGATAGTCTGTTTAACAAATGGTGTTGGTCAAATTGGACAGCCATATGTAGACAACTGAAGCTGGATCCTTATCTTTTGCCCTGCACAAAAATTAAATCAAAGTGGGTCAAAGTCCTGGATATTAAGCCAGCAACTTTAAACTTACTAGAAAAAAGAAGTAGGGTCAACAGTATAGGACATAGGAGTCGGCAGCTACTTCCTTTACAAAACTCCCATGGTTCAAGCAGTAAAATCAAGAATAAATGAATGGGATGCAATTAAACTAAAAAGTTTTTGTACAGATGAAGATTTAATCAAGAACATTAAGAGAGAACCTAAGAATGGGAGACAACCTTTGCCTGCTACACCTCGGACAGAGGGCTAATATCCAGAATATACAAGGAACTAAAGAAACTAAACACCAAAATCATAAATAATCCAATCAACAAATGGGCCACAGATCTTTAAAAAAATTTCTCACCAGAGGAGGTCCAGAAAGCCCATAAATATATGAGAAAATGCTCTACATCATTAACTATAAGGGAAATGCAAATTAAAATTTCAATGAGATACCACCTCACTCCTGTTAGAGTGGCAAAAATGAAAAATTCTAACAACAACAAATGCTGGAGGGGCTGTGGGAAAAGAGGAACACTGCTACATTGCTGGTGGAACTGCAAACTTGTTCAGCCACTATGGAAAGCAGTGTGGAGAATCCTCAAAAAATTAAGGATGGAACCACCTTATGACCTAGCTATCCCACTCCTGGGTATTTTCCCAAAAGAGTTAGAATCAGCATATTATAATGATTTGGCTTCCTCAATGTTTATAGCAGCTCAATTTTCTGTAGCTAGATTATGGAACCAACCCAGATGCCCCTCACTTGACGAGCGGATACAAAAACTTTGGTACATACATACAATGGAATACTACTTGGCCATTAGAAAAGATAATATTATGGTTTTTAATATCAAATGGATGGAGATGGAAAGAATTATGCTAAGTGAAGTATTCCAATCTCAGAGACTCAAGGGCCGAGTGGTATCTCTCATCTGTGATAGCTAGAACACATCAGGAAGCAGTATATTAGACGGCTAAGCTAACAATAACTTCAAATTGTGTAATTCTCAACGTAACAGGGAAATGACTCCCTAGAATCCTTGGAGGCTTAGGGAGTGGAATGGGGGCGGGGAGGGTGTAGGAAGAACTCCTAGGAGACTGGAGGGTGGGACTTTGGGGGAATCATCTCAGAAGGAGATCTCTGCCCTCATGAGATATCCATTTAACTCAGGCGTTCTTCTGGGAGAAACAGCTGCAGGGGGAACCCAAGCTGGGTATCCATGATATGGCATTAGCTCTGGATAACTAAGTATATATACATTTGTTCTTGAATGTTTGATAATGTTTCCCCCTCAACTGTATCTCTATATCCTTCTAAAAAGAAAAAAGAAAGAAAACACATTTTCATCCTTATTTCTATAGGAAAAATGCTATAGCATGAAAAATGCAATTTCTTATATGAGTACACAGAAGAAAAACACCTCTATTTTTAAAAAGAGAAATGCAAAAATGAATGCCAAAATCTTTTAATTGATATCAAAAAAAGATATTAAGTTTCAACACATAAAATTGAATTAAAAAATAGTGTGAATACAAGTATTCCAATATGAGTCATGAAAAAGAAAGAAAAGTAACTCTGGCTTCTTTAGGTCAAGAACAAAATGGCATAATACCAAACAGAGATGCAAGATGAAATTTTGAAATACCCCCAACAGAAAGGTTTCAGAAAAGTTCTTTTTCTCACCCATTGTCCCCATCAAGGCTTTGGCCACGAATTTTGTTGGGCCTTCACAAGATCCTGGGGACACTTAGTCGGTAGTTAACACTAGAGCTGTGCTGTCCAGCACAAGAGAAACCAGCCACATGTGGCTATCAAGTACTTGACATGTGGCCAGTTCAAAATAAAATGTCCTACAAGTGTAAAATACATACAAATTTCAAAAACAGTACAATGATAGGAAATATCTAATAACTTTATATTGATTAGATTTTGAAACACTATGTTAAATAAAATATATTGTAAAAATTTTTTTAAAAATTTAAAATTTAGCTAGTCGCTAACTTTTAAAAAAGATAAACCTAGTATTTAGAAAATACATAAATATAGTCTTTCAGAGCACACATTTTTTAAAAAGAAAGAGGAACAGTGAGAGAGAGAGAGAGAGAGAGAGATAGAAAGAATCAATTTTTATTAGTTTTTCATGTGGCTGCGACACTTTGTTGTGTATGTGGTGCTGGGGTTCAAACTCATGTCCTCATTGCATGCCAGGCAGGCGCCCATTGAGCCACTGCTCCAGCCCCACAGCACACATTTCTGATACTTCTTAACTAATCGTTCCTTAGAGTTCTTTGTCATATTTTATAGACAGTTTTGTAACATCTAAATCAGCCCCAAAATGGGTCTAGTTCATATCACTTTGTAGGCACCTTGCCTGAGTGCCTTGTTTCTGAGCTCCAGCCTGCTTTGGTGTGGGGCACCACTTTATCATCACTAAGAGCTACTATCAGTTATCTTGAGCAAGAAGGCTGCTCTACTACGCACTTAGGTCTTTTTCTGCGCACTCCTCTTCTTATCAGAGAGATTCCTGTTCTCCAGATAATACAAATGGTAAATGTGCTCTACTTGAGATCTGGCTGTTCTTCATACATCTCTTTTGCTCACATACCATTGATCTAAAGGGATCTCATTATCTCAAATTGTGACAAGGGAGCTAGGTTGTCTAGTCTTGCTATGTGCTCAGGAGGTGGAGAAGAATCAAATGTGAGCATACTCTCATGACTTCTCTAATAGATTACTTTGGCTCACTGCCTTCAATTATTTTTCTAATTGTTTCTATGAAGAAAATGCACTTTGAGCCCCAAATGGTTGACTTATTTGACCCTCATAACTCAATCTTTTAAGGATAGAACATTGGGTGTACTTTCTCCCCAGTAGGATTGTAAATCTTTTAAAGGAAAATACTTTCCTTGCACTCCCATAATATATTTAGAAAAAGTTTCATTGTACAAAGGATATGCTCAATTACTAACTAAATATATTCTGGATAGATAACTGTCTGACCAGATCTGCACATGAGAAGAATTCACATGCATAACCATGAACATGGTTTTAATTTCTCATAGTGTAGTTAGACAATTCATTCATGAATCAGTACAGAGCCAAACCCAACTGCAGTCTGAGACAAAAGCACTCATTAGTAATACTTATTCTTCCTGTTTTTATACATTGGTATTTTGACCAACCTGGACTTTAGGCATAAATTTTGATTCTTTAAAATATTACATTGATCATTTGCAACAACATGGATGAAACTGGAGATTATTCTGGTAAGTGGAATAATCCGGAAACAGAAAGGCAAGTACTACATGATCTCACTCATACATGGAATGTAAAAAAGTTGTTTTCATAGAAGTTGGGAGTCGAACAGTGTCACCAGAGGCTTGTGAAAGTGGGAGGGATGAGGAGGAATTGGGAAAGGTTGATCAATGTCTACTGTTATAATTATATGGAAGTAAGTAGTTGTGGCACGTTATTGCACAGTAAGGTGACTATAGAAAACAATAATGTATTGCACATTTCAAGAAGATGTAAGAAAATATTCTGAATGCTTCCACCATAAAGAAATGATAAATTTTTGAGGAGATAGGTGTATTTAAACTGATCTAAACATAACAATGTATACATGTATTGAAACATTTCATGGTACCTTGTAAATATATACGATTTGATGTTTTCAAGCATCAGTTAAAAATAAACAAATGAATAAAGTGAAGAAGGAACAACTGGAAAGTAAGAGGAAATAAGGATTGTGAGCCAAATAATAGTAAGGTTTTTTTCTTTTGTAAAGCTACCTAAAACTTGACCGGGAGTTAAGGAAAAATTAAAACTTTCTCCTATGCCATATTTTAGTAGAGTTTTTTTTTTCTTTCTGTCCTGTTTTCTCCCTTTGAATCATGTTAAATTTAGAGCTTATTTAAGATCAAAAATAGTCTAGTCAAGTGTGGTGGTTCATAACTGTAATTTCACCATAACTTTGTGATCTCTTCTACTTGCTAGGAGGCTCTTGTGTCAGGGTAAGATTTTTTTTCATTATATTTTGAACACTCAGAAATTCCATGTCTTGGTAGGACTAGCCTCCAGTTCATTCAGTCAAGTAACTGTCACCCAAAGCCACTGTACTACTACCTGAATAATTACTCTTTCTTGTTTAGAACATTTTTTAGAATGACATTGTAAATAGGATCAAAAATTATGAGGCACTACTACTAATTTTTACATTTACCATGTCATATGCATGTAAATTAATGAAATCTATTTTATAAATTGGAGATAATTTGTGACTATGTAGTCTTAAAATATTGTGTAAAAAGTTTATCTGCAATATATTGTTCTGAAAACTTATATTAACTCAGCATAATAAATTAATGTTTTTTATCCCATGATTCATTTTCTAAATGGAGTACAATAGCCATTCATCCTGACAAGAGATCTAAAAGGATATTGCTTGACTTGAAAGTCACTGACTGGGGAATACAACTGTTACTAAGATTTGTACCTAATTTATTTTATGGACAAATAATGCTCAATGTATTTTAAATTAACGGGTGTCATATATCAACAAGGTAGGATGAATAAATATTTATTTTTCAATGCAAAATTACGCAAATGTTATTTTTAAAAAGAAAACAGTTATTAAAGAAATGCTATAATAGTTAAGATCATTTAAAAATTGTTTATTTAATTATGTATTATAAATAATGTAAAATTTAAAAGTGACCAAGAGTGACTTTATTGTTCATTTAAAATATAATTCTACAATACATTATGTTAGTGACTCTTTACAGAAAGTTCTAATTATTTATTTTTAAAAAATATGTCAACACAAAGATTTTTCTATTGATGTGGAATGAAGGGCTGGGGATGTAGCTTAGTGGTAGAGCTCTTTCCTAGCATATGCCAGGCCTTGGGTTCAATCCCTAATAGAAAGAAAAAAGCAGGGGGTGGGGAGAGAGAGAGAGACAGAGACAGAGAGAGAGAGAGAGAGGAAGGAAGGAAATAATAGATGTAATCAAAAACATTGGAAAATTTAAGGTAGTTGTTTTCTAAGAAATGTTTCTAGCAAATTTCATTTTCAATTTCATTTAGTTTTTATGTGACTTTTGTTGCTCCAACACATGCCAGGCAACTGCAGTAACCATTGAGAAACCGGACCAACCCCATATTCAATTTATTTTAATTACTTTTTATATGACTTTAAATTACAATTTCTATTAACCAAAGTCTTTCATGCTTATTATAGCATTAATGTAACATTTAGGCAAAATCATTTTGGTTAGGTAAGAGTTAATTTTCAGATTTTATATATATTATATTATTTCATTAGAAGTTTGTTTGATTGTTCAACAAATAAAATTTCTTAATGAAAAAAGAAGAAGAGAAATATGCACTAGGAGGTGTGAATAACTAGAAAAAAAGAAACTGTAGAATACATACAAAATGCTTAATGAATAAAGTAAAAATCAATTAGGGGTCAAAAAAGTGGTTTTGTTTAAAGTTAAGTTTATAGAGGGGAAGTGTTTCTATAATATCAGATTTTAAATTTTAAAAATTTTATCCAGGACCTTTTGTGTATTAGGCAAGTCCTTTACCACTGAGCCACTCCCCTCCCACAACTCTGATAATATCTAGTTCTTAAAGTTAAAATTTGCCTTTGTTATTTATCTCTTCTTTTTTCCTGACTCCTTTTTTTTTTGAAATTGTCGGCTAGTAGGCACTAATGATACTTTGTATTTTATTACACTTTACAGTTCACTAAGTGCTTTTGTATGCATGGTCTCTTTTCATCTTCATAACAATCTGTGAGGGAACAGGAAAAAGTTAATCTTTTCCAAGGGGCTCATTTCCTCCTGAAGGAGACCGGCTGAGCTGTGACCGGAAGCTGTGACCAAATATTCCTTATTCTAAGTCAATCATAGATTGATAGATTTTAGAAAGGCATTACATTTCTGGACAACTTACCTTAGTAGTTCCCAAACTTGGACCTGGAAATAAATTTGGGGATTCCAAAAGTTCTCTAGTAGTTTTATATTTTAGTGAAAACACAAATGAAAGTATTCTGGGTTATTTTTATGCTCCCTTTACACAAGAATTGTTGCAAGATGTCACTGCTTTTGTTGGTACAGCTAGTTACAACTGCAATGACACAAATCAGTACTTTTCTAACAGTCCCAGACAAATGAAAGAAGTGTAAATAATGCATTACCACTAAATGAAGGTCACATGACATCAAAGTACATTGTTCAAACAGGGTTTGTCACAGTCAAATGGAGAGTAACGGAGTACTGAGGCATCTGTCAGCACTTGAAGTGAAGGCAGCAAAGAACATAAGAACTTACATTGCAGTGGCCAAAACCTTACTTTCATTGTTAAAAGAGACATAGTATCAGGAAAACATCATCTAATGTATTGAATCATCATGCATTTGAATTTTTAAAATGTTTTAATTTGTGAATTTATCTCGGTGTCATTACTGAATCCAAGCTTAAGCAGATTTATTCTCTCTCTCCCTCTTTCTCTTTGACAACTTTATATTACTGAGACAAAATCCATGAGAAAAGCAATTTAAAGGTGGAAAGATTTATTTTGGCTTATGGTTTTAGAGAACTCAGTTCATGGTTAGCTGGCTCCAATGCTTTGTGTATGTTGAAGAGGGTCTGGCACAGCAGAATGGCTCACCTCATGCTGACCAGGAAGCAAAGAGCAAGAGACCTCTATGATCACCTTCCAGTGATCCCCTTCTTTCAACCAGACCCCACCTTCTAAAGCTTCCAGCAACTTCTACTAATGCCGTCAAGTACGACTCCCTCAATGGATTAATCCAAGATATGGTCAAAGTCCTGATGATCCATCTAATTCCCAAAAGTCCCATCTTTGAACATTTCTGTACTGGGACAAACCCTACAACACATGAGCCTGTGGGGGACATTCCAGATCCAAACTATACCTCTCTATATATATGGATATCCACACTTACATATATATCTATCCATTATGTAATACATATTATGTAATATAATATTTATGCAACATAATAATAAATGCAACAAAGATATAACAAATATATGGATTTATTATTTCTCAATACATAGAGGAAAGAGAGACTATTTATCAGTTGGTTAAGCTTGTAAGATCTTCAGTGATAATGCCAAAATAAATGAAAACTATCAGAAAGAACACTTTACTGTGAAATAAGAACCACTTTCTTTTACGAAATTCATCAATTTCTATCATATTCCCCTGAAGAAATTATTTATCTCAGTTTCCCCACTTATAAAATACCATGAATTATCTCAGTTAAATTAGATACATTATTATATTATATGTTATGTGTGTGGATATATATGTGCATGTATACTTATATAGACATATATTCCTGCTTCTAATCAAGCATTCTTTATGATTCCAATTTCATCATTTATAGATGAGAGAATGTGTACAATGAAGAACAGAGCTGGATGTACTGTGGTGACCCACACCTGGAGTTCCAGTGACTGGGGAGGGTGAGACAGGAGATTCAAGTTCAAGGCAAGTCTCACCAATTTAGCAAGACTCTGTCTCAAAACTAAAATTTCAATCATAAATCAATAAATACATAAGGAACAAAAAAGTTAAGATCCATAGAACAAACTACTGGCATAAAAATAATGGTTCTTTTGCTCAAATTCTCTCTTAATTCAGTGACTACTACTTCAATCATTAGTTTTCTTCCTCTGTAACCACTGACACCCTAAGACATTATATCTATGAGAACATTGCCAAGTTAGAAGACTCTAGAATTGTGGTGTTCAAAAGAATCATATGAGGTTAGAGCCGAGGTATTTAACTGCATTGCTTAAAAGGACATCTTCTTAACTCCTTGGAGGACAGTGAAGAAGGGATTCAATAATAGGAGGAAGTCTCATGCCCTCTGTTTAATCAGAAGAATTTTACCATATGTGCTTTGTATATGGAATGCTTTATGTTAATTTTTCACCATTGTGTCTAAAAGACCTGACAAGAACAATTTAGAAGGAAAGGTTTATTTTAGTGACTCACAGTTTCAGAGGTTTTAAACCAAAGACTGCTGGCTCCATTCCTTGGGACTCAAGGTGAAGAAGAACATCATGGTGGAAGAGTGTGGAAGAGAGAAGTGGCTCAAGGCAGTGCCAGGAAACAGAGAAACTCTGTGCCAGATATAAAATATATATCCCAAAAGACATGACCCAGTGACCCACCTCCTCCAGTTACACCCTACCAACCTACAGTTACCACATAACTAATCCCTATCAAGGGATTAATTCATTCATTGGGTTAAGGTTATCATATCCCAATCATTTCACCTCACATATTGAGTTTTTGGGAGATACCTTTCATCCAAATCATGACATGGAACTTACACCCAAAACCTCATTTGATTAAAATATTCTGAAGTTTATTTATGCTTGCTATCCACTGCCTTAGTATATTATATTTGTGGGGATATTCTGTGAGGCAAAAAAATCTAAGATCACCTTATTGGTGTCCATGATTAAATCTTCATATTGTATATCTAATATATTGAAATATAAACAGTCTTGGGTCTTTGATGAGTCACTGTGAACTAATGGCTATAAAGTATTCAATTTACATCTATACACCAAATTGAGTAATAAAAGAAATTGAAGATTTCACCTTCTTGTGGTTTTCGTATAACACTTGTTTACATTTGCTGTCCTTGGAACTGAACTGGAAAACCCTGTAGTTAAGTGATATTCAGACGAACTAAAAATGAAGAGGGAGCAACATGACAGGTTCAGATAAGAAACAATTCAGTGTTTTCTTAGGACCACCATGGGAAAATTACCTAGAGCACTTCTATTATTGACCTCAGGAACCTCTATACTGTAGTCAAGGAAAGGGTCATGTAAAAGCAGATTTTCAAATTTTCTTATTAGTTTTTATAGACTTGTCCATTCTTTGCCTTGCTCACTATAATATGAATCCTCAATAAACAATATGCTGTTCATATAACCTTATGAAAAAATGAGAAATTAATAAAAACTGTCTTCATTAATGTAATTAATCCTTTACTTAAATATTGAGATACAAAAGAGTGTGCATATATTACATATAAATACAATTACATATAAATATAATTACATATATATATTACATAAATACAATTACATATAAATCCTTAGACCACACTATATGTTTATATATCACTTTGACTACTTTATATGTATTCTGAATAGTAATATGCTATTAATCTAAAATATGGAATAAACTGAATATAAATTAATTACCAGATATTTTTAAGAATGTTTAATGAGTTAACAGCACTTGATCAATTTAGTAATTTTCTACTCAGGCAGCTATTTTTAGCAGTTTTCTATAAGAAGTTAGTAAACCCCCAATACAAATTGGCAGTTTATTGTTCTTCAAAATTATCTGCTGAGAATTTCAGGTAGGTGAACTGCAGGTGGCAATGATATTTATTATTATGGCATAAACTTTAATTGGAATTTAATTATGACTCAAAGACCATTGGCATCCAGACTATTCACTACATGTATTTAATTTTTATATCAAACTCATTAGTTGTGCAAAATGATGCACATTCTTATTCTGCCATTAAATTATAATGTAAAAATAAGGCTAGACAAATATCTGTCATCATAATGTACTATCAATCAATAATAACATTAAATTTGAATGTAATTTGTCATTTAATTAGTTTTACATAGTTCATTAATTCACAAATTGAATAAAGTCTATTTGAAATATCAGAAATACATATCAAATACGAAGAAGTAATTTCTCTTTCATGTTATTGGAATGGTAACATAGGAAAATATACTAATGGTGTTCTTTTTAATGAGATAATAATGGAGAGTACTCTCATGTCAAGTACATTTGGATACTTTGCTTCAGGTATAACTGGCTGGTGCAAATACAAGGTCATTAAATCACTCTCATGCATCACATGATTCAACAATTTCTTCCGAGGAGATTTCCTAGTTCAAAGTGGGTTGTTGAATTGGATCCCTCATGCTATTGAAATGGCAATTTTTTTTGTCATTGCTTTTCCATTTGCACCTTTTCCCCAACATATAACTCTTAGATTTGTTATTGACATTAAAGGTAACTACTGATCTCATGGACAATGAATAGCATTGGTGCCATCATAAATTTTCCTCACTTCATCCACTCTACAAATCACTGCTTATGCTGTGTACCATACTCATCTCTACCTCTTGTATTGTCACTTGTTTGAACAACACCACATAGTGATTAAGAGATTAAGTATATCAAGGATTAAATGTATGCCATCATTGCTATTTGACCTACAGCAAAATATATAATCTCTCCAAATCTGAAAATTTGGAATGCTTATATTTCATAAAATATTTAAAAGTTAAATGAAATAATATACAATAATATCACAACAAATAATCACTGATATTATGATTATTATCATTAAAGTTAAATTATACACTGTCTTCAAATATCTACTGCCTTTTATTTTTCCAATAGGAGAGTAGAGTTGTCAAGGTGCTCTCCATTACTGATCTTTTCTCTAAGCTCCTTGGAACTAAAGCCTAAGGGGATTGTGCCAATAAACAATGTGAGACAATTGTTTTACTTCTCAAACTATGACCATTATCTCAAGATGTGATTCTCAATGTGCACTCACGGACATAGTCCCCATCAGGTGCATAGTTGTTTAAGAGTAGCATGTCAGGCTCACAAGCATTTTTCTTTTTGTTTCTCTTTTGAGTGTCCTCAGGCTTCATGTGTAATTCATGTACAGTGATGAACTATACATATATACAAGTATGTATTGTGTAAAATTCATATGTTCACATCTTAATCCTTGTGACTATGTTTGAAGATAGGGCCTATAAAGAGGTAACTAAGGTTAACTGAGGTTATTAGGGTAGGAATTTGATACAATAGAGCTAGTGACCGTATCAGAAGAGGAATATGCTACCACTTCAGGACAGCACATCAAGAAGCCATTCCTTCAAAAGCCAGAAATAGGGGCTTTACCAGAAATTGAATGGGTTAACACCTTACTCTTGAAATTTCCAGCATCCAGAGTTGTGATAAATAAATACCTGTTAGGAGAGTTGATTTCTGAAGGAAGACAAATTAGGTCCAACACTTTAGCATTTGGGAGGAGGAAAAGACTTTCTCAACATGTCTCCTAAAGTGAAGGAATTAAAGTCAAAAATCAGTGAATGGGATGCCATAAAGCTAAAAAGCTTTTGTACTGCCAAGGAAACAATCAAAAGAGTCAAGAGATTTCCTATGAAAATGGAGAGAATCATGGGCTATGATTCCTCAGACAGGAGCCTCATATCCAGAGTCTACAAAATCCTCATAAACCTCAATTACAAAAATACGAACAACCCAATTAATAAATGAGCCAAAGAGCTAAATAGAAACTTCTCAACAGAGGACATTGATCAAGCCAATGAATACATGAGAAAGTTCTCTAAATCACTAGTAATCAGAGAAATGCAAAAGAAAACTACATTAAGATATCACCTCACACCAGTCAGAATGGCAAAAATGAAGAAAATAATAATAGATGCTGGAGGGGTTGTGGAGAGATAGGCACACTAGCACACTGTTGGTGGAACTGCAGACTGGAATAGCCCCTCTGGAAAGCAGTGTGGAGAATCCTCAAAAAACTAGGGATGAGCCCACCATAAGACCCTGCTATTCCACTCCTGGGTATTTTTCCAGGGGATTTAGAATCGCTCATTATAGTGACACAGCAATATCTATGTTCATAGCAGCTCAATTTACAATTGCTAGATTATGGAAACAACCCAGATGTCTCTCAGTGGATGAATGGAACCAAAAACTGTGGTACATATACACCAGGGAATTCAAGGCAAGCATCGTAACCACTTAGCCACTGCTCCAGCCCCATGAAAGCATTCTTAAGACGAAAAGTTATGGCATTGAGTTCATTCTTCAAAAATATCCTAAATAAAATTCTAGCAAACCATATTAAATAACACATCAAAAGTAGCACATCTTGATCAAGTGGTCTTCATTCCAGGGATGCAACGCTGGTTCAGTATATGCAAATTAAAATTCTGATACATCACTTAAACAGAATTAAAGACAAAAATGGTACGATCATCTCAACTGATGCAGAAAAGGGCTTTGATTAAATCCAACATTCATATATGCTCAAAACTCTGGAGAGGTAGGGATCAAAGGCATTTACTTCAGCCTTGTGAGGGCCATTTATGACAAGCCCTAAACCAACAGTATGCTAAATGGAGAAAAACTGAAAGCATTCCCACTAAACTCGGGAACAAGACAAGGTTGGCCACTCTCTCCACTTTTATTAAATATAGTCCTTGAAATCCTAGACAGAGCAATTAGACAAGAAAAGCAAATTAAATGGATACATAGGAAAAGAGGAAGTTAAACCATATTTGCTGATGATATGATACTATAACTAGAAGACCCAAGAAGCTCCATCAAAAGACTTTTTATGCTTATAAATAGATTTAGCAAATTGGCAGAGTGGAGAGGGAGGGAAAAGGGCAGTTATTAATTCTGTATCATATTTCCCCTGAGAAGCCAAATAATATTCATGTTGGCATTTAATATTGAAAATTCAAAAATTAATCTTCACGTATATGAAGATTTATACATATATAATAGGGGAAATTATGTTGGAGAAAAGAGAGTGGAGAGTGGGCAAAGGGAGAGAGATACTGGATAAGGATTGGGCTCAAGTTACATTGTCATTAGGTATGCATATATAAATGTGTAACAATGAATACCTTCAACAATAAAGAACATCCTGAACTAGAAAAAAATCCATATACATGAAAAGACAAAATTTACAGCTCTAAAATGGTATAATATGATACAAGAGAAACTACTAAGTTGCATAAATAAGGAAGCAAACTATAAATAATTCTTAGAAGTGTAGATTTATGTGGAAGCATGAATTTTTAGAGTCATATCAAAATAATATTCTGCTGTTAAGACTATAAAAATTTAATTACAATTTGACTAAAATATGGAACTGAATGAAGCAAGACTTGGAAATTAGTCATAAGGGAAAGATTTAAAATATTCTACATGCAGAATTCTTCAACCTACTTACTGTGTGAATATGTGGATGAGGTGAGGTCAAAACAGATATTTAATTTTTAATTAATTACTACATGCTAAACTATTCTGCGGAGCAACATGAAACAAAAAAGTGTAGTAGAATTTTCAAATATATTTATCCATAATGAATTATTAAGGAAGATAAGCTATAACCACAAAACCTCTCTACTGTTATTTAAATAAACAAAAAGGAGGGGGAGAATTCCTGATTGGAAAATAACGGTAAGAAGGAGGTAAGAATGACTTAAAATACCATCATTACCAATAACATAAAGGAGTGCAGTGGTAGATTGCCCAAACAAGGGTAAAGATGTTCAGGTTTATTAACAATAGAACTGTCTAATATAATCATAATAATACAGGATGGAAAAGGACAAAGATCTTTAACCTAAAGAAATGAAAATAAAGTTGGTATAGTTATATCCATTTAATAAAACATTATATTCAGAACAAATAATTAAAAGGAACTAATAGAATACCTTTGAAATTAGTAAAAACAGGCAATGTCCAAAGAATGTGGAGCAGGTATGAATTTTGTTCACAGGTCAATATATTATTAATAAATATAAAGTATCAACTTTGAGAAATGAAATAGAAAGAAGAAAAAGTTAGTGGAGTAGATTTTATTTGCCTTTTAATTATAAAATAGCAAGAAAGAGTTTTTAATAATAAAAATAAAGATAATTAATAGATATATAGCAAAGATTGTGGAAAATACATAGAATGTCAATTATCAGTAAAAATATCAAAATGTAATCAGAGTCTACATCCTCTGCCACAAAGGGCAGCATGCCTAGAGAACTAGAGAATGTAGAGGAAAGTTTGGCAAATCTATAATCTTATTCAAAATTCTCTTATTTGCGTGAACAAAAACACATAAGAAAAAATTATAAATCAAGTTTAGGTATGTACAACACAAGTTAGCACTTTATAGTATAATCATTTTTATTCTAGGTAGTGTACACCTCAACAAAAATAAAATCCAATACTCATTGGCCAAGTTCTTATTAAATTAGTAAAAACTCATTAGATACAGTCTATTTATAAAAACATAGTGATCAATATTTCCAGTTATACATTTTTAGTCATATTTTTATTAAATTAAGATACAAGCATGCCAATTAAAATTGCTCCTATATATCATGGTATTGTATGTTATAGTGGTGAAATAAAATAAGAAAAATGAGCCATAAATCTCCCCTTAGTTATATATGACATAATTGGTCACATAAAAATAATACAAGTGAATTTATAAGCAACTACAAAGAGAATTCATTAATGTTACTTCATGTAAGAACTTTACGCTAAAATAGCAGATTTCCCTATATCATTAAAAAGAGTGTATGCGCTGGAGAGGTAGCTCAATAGTAGACCACTTGCTTGGCATGTGTGAGACTCAGGTTCAATTCCCAGCACCATATACACAACTAAGTAGAGGTAAAACAGAACAAGCAGAAAAAAATAAAATTGATTTCTCTTTTAAAAGAAATTAAATGGAGGTAAGGTTAAGCAGGCAATTCAGAGAAGAGGAAATATGAATGGGCATCAGATTTATTCTTCTCTTGATATATTACTATGTGAAAACATTAAGAAAACATTGCCATAAGAGAAAGGCAAACATAAGCAATAAATAAAAAATCACAAGAACCCATCCAATTAGCAAAACTTAAATGATCTTATAGTATCAACCTTGATGAAGATGTGAGAAATTGGACTTCTGAAATACTTCTGGAGGGGATATTAATTAGTGCAATCTTTCTTGAGGGGCATTTTATAAATTGGAACATTTGTAAATTCCAACTTTAAATATTTAGGGAACTGATCCCATAAGTGAATCTGCAAAGCTATGTAACATTGCTTACCAGTCCAGATGGGAGATGACCTAAATAGCTGAGTAGGAAAATAAGTAAAATTTTAGTGTAGAGTAATGACTAATATGATAGATAAAAACAAGTTAGAGCTATATTTAATTTTTTAAAAAATGTTGCATTAAGGAGAATTAACACGAAACCTACCTTTTTGACAGATTTTAATTGTACAATATAATATTGTTATCTATAGGCACAATGTTACAAAATAGATTTATTGGAACTTAGACTTACGTTATACTTACATTACGATAATACATAAATCACAAATATAATTTTAGGTAAAAAAGAACTTGCTTTATCTTTGCACATAAAGTTTTAAAACATTTAAAATCATTATTCTAAAAATTGCCATATTTGGTCTATTTAAATGCACCTACAGGATAAATTTATAAAAACATTTATGGTAATGATAAATTTCAAACACAGGATATCAGCCAAGTACACAGAGGGAGAAAATAAGAAAAAAGAATGGAATTTGGGAGGTACACATGATGGGCTCCAGATGAATCTTTAATGATTTTTTTAAAAATTAAAATATGTGAAGAAAATTTGAGAAAGATTTAGGAAGTATTAAACCTTGGTAAGCACATGTTGTATCATTCTGTACATTTTTCCCATTGGCATAATTAAAAATTCAAAAACCACAACAGAAAACTTTGGAATAGCTTAATTATATTAGATTAAGTGATTTGTTTTAATGTTTGCATGTTTTTCAAACTAGGGAAATAATGTTTATAACATAATTCCAGATGAAACTGTCACCATTTTGAAACATTCCTAAATTCTCACTTTTACATTTTTTCCAGAAAATGTGATTCTTTGATAAATAAGGCAATTTAAGTATACTGAATTCAATCTGTAGAGTTGCTTCAGATGAAGGTTCATTTTTATAACAATGCATTTTTATTTTCTTATGTTGGTACCAGGATTTAAACCCAGAGGCACTCAACTGCTGAGTCACATTCCCAGCCCCTTTTTATATTTTATTTGGAGACAGGTCTTCTTAAGTTCCTTAGGGCCACACTTAATTGCTGAGGCTGATTTCAAACTCATGATCCTCCTGCCCCAGACTCCCAAGTCACACCTGGTAAGCATGTGCATCTTAAACAATACCAATAAATGCCAAATACCAATAAATACCAATACTAATGCCAATAAATATTGATGCAATGAATATTGTGTACTTAATAAATACTTTATAAAAATCAAATTATGAATTTTCAAAACTGAATTGCTTTAATAGATGTGTAATGATATCTATGTCATTATGGTTATTTGTAGTTTCCTGTTAATAATAATGGACATCTTTTCATGTGTTTATCTGTATGTAAAATCTGTATCTCCTCATTAGTGAAATAGGATTTTTTCTATTTTTAAGTTGGGGTCCTTTCTGTTTTATCACTGAGTTTTGAGTATTCTTTACATATTCTAGACATAAGTTTGACACGTTTCACCTTTCTTCCATTATTTATCTCAGTTTTTCATCCTGTTGATAGGTTATTCCAAATAACAAACATTTGTAATTTTGATGAGGTTCAATTTGTCACTTTTTATTTAATGGT
Source organism: Aplodontia rufa (assembly GCA_004027875.1). Taxonomy (NCBI): domain Eukaryota; kingdom Metazoa; phylum Chordata; class Mammalia; order Rodentia; family Aplodontiidae; genus Aplodontia; species Aplodontia rufa. Next base: position 37,783 of record PVKS010012059.1, on the reverse strand, counting down.
TTATACTTTCAGTCAAATCTTAGATGTTTTTGCTTATGTCCAGATCTCAAAGATATCATTCTATGTCCTTGTAGAAAAGTTTTCTGGTTGTATTACATTTAAGTTCATGAACAATTGAGAGTTGACTATTTTTTTTTTTAAGAAAGAGAGGGGGAGTGTAAGAGAAATAGAGGGTCAATTTTATTTAGTTTTTCATCTGGATTTCACTGCTCCCACACTTTGTTTTGTGTGTGGTGCTGGGGCCTGAACTCAGGTCTTCACACATGACAGGCAAACACAATACCACTGAGCCACCGCTCCAGCCCATGAGTTGACTTTTATAGAAGGTGCTCCTCTTACATTGATTCTTTTTTTTTTTTTTAAATACCTATGGACATCCAATTGTGACAGCACTATTTGTTGAAAACACTCGTCTCAACATTCTCTGATTTGATTGCTGGCCAATCGCTGAAATAATGCTTTCCATGTTGAGCAACACAGTGGGCATTTTTTTTCCCTTGTCTCACCTCCCAGCTACATTTGGAATGATTGCTCCTGTCCTTCTTCCTAAAATACTCCATTCTTCTTCTCTATCATTAACCTTTGCAAATTTTGCCCAGCTAAAATCTGCTGTTTTTCTTTTAATCTCTCCAGTATATCCTCCTTTACGATTATTATTATTTTTTTAATGTTTGAGTTTCTCTAATCTAGGTGACTCAACCTGAGGCCTCCATTATTTCCTGTGTGCAGACTGCAGACTCTGATTACTTACCCACCGTGTCTCCCTATGCTCCAGCCTTGTGGTTTTGCTTCCTGAGATGCGGAATTCATCCTTGCCTCCCTGGCTTTGCACTTGCAGTCCTATTTGCTTGCATGCACTTCTGGCAGTACCATGTCTTACTTTCTCTCTTCACTCAGATCTCTGAAATGTCACTTCTCACAGAGGACTTGCCAACCTAATTCTCCTAGAATAGCACCTCCACAACACCCTTCATCTTGTCGCTGCTTCCTTTTTACCCTGCTTGCTATTTCTTCATTGCAGTTTTCTCTAATCCGTATTTGATCAACAACATTGTTTGTCTGTCTAGCAGGTAAACCCGACAGTGTCAGGGAGATGGTCGCCTTATTCACTGGGTGTGTGCTTCCAGCGTGTGGCACATAACAGAGGATCCATATTTTTTGACTAAATATTGAAACAAAAGTTTGAAAAATAAAATCTGTAGACAGATCTTGGATCTGCTCCTTCACATTGTGTCTACTTGAATGAATTAACTACTTTTATATTTCACATCTAAAGAGTTTCTATGAGCAATAAAGGACTCTGAAATCCATGGGGAAACCACCTAGAACACAGAAGGCAGAGGATAATTTCTGGGTTTTTTCCTTCTCACTAAATGCACATTTTTCCCCTTATTTCTAATAGCAGTGGATCCAAGAAAAATGAAGAGCATTACTTGTTAAGAAAATCTTAGCTATGATTAATGCTGTACTATTGCTCTGTCATCTACACATTTTTATTTAACATTCTCCATGAGGCTTTTAATGTTGTCAGTCTGTGACTACAAAGGTGTTGAGAGCTCTCCCTCTGTCTGAAATAATCCCTCTTCTTACTCTTCTAATCCTTCCTTTTTAGAGCTTTGGAAGAGTACTCTAGTTATTGATTCTGGTTTGCAAGTGAAAAAGTCTTCAGGCATGTTATCCATATCCTTCAGAATTCTGTAAGATTAAACTAATATCTTCTTTATCCTTCATTTCTAAGATTGAATTTTTTTTGTTCTTTTACTCATTTTCATTCATATCTGTCGCTCTATGGAAACAACTTTTTTCCTGCTTTAAAATGTACTTATTGTGCTGTGACAAGAGCTGCTTTGAGTTATTCTTGAATGGAAGCATTTTTTTCTTATCAATTATTCTCAAATGGAGGTGAGGAGGAAGTGGGGATGATGTGAGGGAGCTTCTGCACACACTGACATAGATCATTACAATGCAGCCCAGGAAGTGCTGGGCTAGAGGACACACACCTGCTGTGAAAGGTGAAGTGTATGCTGAGCTTCAAGGATGAGTAAAAATGTGTTTGGTTAGAAGGCCAACATGACATTCTAGGAGAAGGAGCAGCCTGTGAGAGTACACAGGAAATGAGTGTAGGAAGCAGTTGATTACAAATAAATTATATGAAGATCTCTATTTTTTCTAAGAAAGTAATTTGCAGTTTATAAAAATTTCATTTGCTCTGAAGTATGGTAGTTTCAAGTACTGTACACAATTGTTCATTCTTCTGTGGTCATATTACATATCCAAACCCTCACTATGGCCTCCTGGTGGGCAGAGTGGACTTCCTGCTCCTTGACTATGCACCTGGCCATGGGACTAGCTTTGGAAAATGCTGTTTAGTGTAAATAAAACAAGAAAAAATATGGAATGTATGTGCATTACCCTCTGATTTATCATAAACAGCAGGGGAAGGTTTTCTTTTAATTTTTATAAGCCTGACTTTTTCCTCATACATCCCCCACTTACTACCCTTGGAGAATCTCTGTTTTGAAATAAGTGCTCTGTTTCTATGTTTCTACAGTATTGATTCCATGTCCTTTATCTTGCAAAGATTTGTGTATGGCTGCTATGGTTTGGATGTTAGTGGTCTCCCAAAGCATCATGTCTTGGGAGTCTGGTCCTTAGCATGACAATGTTGAGAGGTGGAATTTTTTTTTTTTTTTTAAGAAAGAGAGAGGGGCAGTGAGAGAGAGAGAGAGAGAGAGAAAGACAGAATCAATTTTATTTAGTTTTTCATGGACTTTCATTGCTCTTGACACTTCATTGTGTACGTGGTGCTGGGGTTTGAACCCACGTACTGGCTCATGCAAAGCAAGCGCTGTAACCACTGAGCCACCGCTCCAGCCCTGAGAGGTGGAATCTTTAAGAGTTAGAGCCAATAGGGTGGTTGGTAGGCAATTGGAGATGTATTCTTGGGAGGAATTGTCTAATTCCAGTCTCTTTATGGCTTCCTGTACTAAGATATAATCATCTCGCCCCATACTTTGTCCAGCCATTGCCATCTATCATGAGATGATAACAGCCAAAGGGATCCTTCACCAGAACATGTACTATATTGTCTGAACACACAGCTTCCAAAACTGTGAGCTAAACATTACTTTTTTGTCCCCAAATTAGAATGCCCCTAGTATTTTGTAATCATAATGATAAATACATTAATATAATGAACAGTCTTTGGGTCCAACTAGTCTATTTGCTCATTGACTTCAAATCATTTTCCCCAGATAGCAATAGGAATCTCAGGGCCTTCCTCAAATAAATGCAGCTTTAATTATATTCCTCATAGTAAAATTATCTGCTATTTTTCTTCCCCACTCATGATCATATAACATCTTCCTATTTTAGGAACAGAGATCAGGGCCAAGGCTGTAGACTACTGTTAGTCTCTCTAATCTGTAAATGCTTAATTTTGGTTATCTTAACATGGTTAAACAGCTGCAGTGCTTTCCATTTTACTCTGGTTTATATCCAATAGATAGGCCTTACATTGAGATCTACAATAAACTATGGATTTCAACTGGCCAAAATTATGTTCTTGTATTCTGCACCTTGTTACTGTGTGCTCTGGCTAAACTGGATTAGTGTTTGTTCAGGAACCACACCATGTCTTCCTGATTTTTTCATACCTTTACATGAATTTCCTAAACATCTGCCTTATTTTCCTTCATATTCACTTATCAAGTTTGATCCATTCTTTGAGGCCCAATTCAAGTGCTACCACATTGAAGTCTTACACTCTCTTTAATCTACCCCTTCGCATTGTATAAGATATAATCATCTTTTGTCCTGTCTTTAACCTACACTTTCTGTTATTACATAGCTTCTGTATTGAATCTGAAATAATTGAGAACATAGCTGTACAGCAGGTACATGATAGACTTTTTTTTTTTAAGAACGAGGGACAGTGAGAGACACAGAGAAGCAATTTTTATTAGTTTTTCATGTGACTTTCGTTCCTCCGACACTTCACTGAGTAAATGGTGCTGGGGTTTGAACTCATATAATCATGCATGCCAGGCAAGTGCCCTAACCACTGAGCTACCGCTCCAGCCCCATGATAGTCTTTTAAGAGACAATATTTACAGTGGGAGTTCATTATATCAAAGAAAAGAGAGGGGAAAATAATCAAGAACTAGCTTGCCAATCACATAGGAATAACCACCAGTATGGCATCCTAAAATACACAGGCCTGCTGCTTTTAGCTAGCAGGCACATGGTGGGAGACCAGAGCTGGCTGGATACACAGGCCTAGCAGAAAGCCCCATCTATATGAACTGTACAAGTGCAGAGACCTATTTTAAGCCTTGTGATAAACTTGATCAGATCCGTTTACTTCCCTTGAGGTAACTCGCCATTTCTCTGATGGTTACAGAACCACAGTTTTCCACACTTTGCTATCTCTGTTAGAATGTGTAACTTTTGACATGTTCTATTTTTTTAAAATTATACACTGTCAAATCATGAATATTTCTAAGGGACTATAATTCTTCCTATTAGGATAAAATCAATGGACTCCATCAAATGGGAATATTAATATAACAGTTTTTCATTCAGGGAGTGAAATATATATTCTGTGTATTATTTATTTTGGTAACAAAAGTTTTTTTGTGGCAATTAAAAGTTGTTTTAAGACAAGTGATAAAGTTCTTCAAGGTGTTCAGAGAAAATATTAAAATAAAACTTTCAAAGAAATACCTTTATTATTATGGATGAAAAATAAAACATTAAATGAGAATGTGGACTTTTCTAAAGACAGATATTTTCGTATTAAATTGAAAGCACTATTTCATTTGATCCTCAAGAAACTTTAAGAGTTAGGAAAAGTATTATCCTCATGTTGCAGCTGAAGAAATTGAGGCTGTGAAATGCTTAATTCCTTTTAGGTGCTACGTATAGTCACTTAGTAGTAGAAGTATAATTGGGTCAAAATAGTTATTGACAGATATCCATGAAACATTAAAAGTACTACCTAAAGGGAGTGGGTCTTGAACAGAAATTGATTTCCATGCATGAATGAGTTTGTTGGGATGTGCCAAAATACTATGTATAACTGTAAAGCTTTATTTTTTAGAAAAAGCACTACCTAAAACATGAGCAAAAATAGGAAATGTATTTATCTTTGCTACTTAATTCCTTTTATAAGTGACAATTAGAAATATTTTAATTTAAAATGTTAATTATTTTGGAAAATTTCAAAAGAAGATAAAACATCATCATATTCAAAACTGCTGTAAAATTGACTCTATTACAAAATCACATCAGGATTTATCAATAATAATTATGACAGAAATAACAAAATTGATTAAAATAAAATTATAAATATCTTATTATAATTTATTAGAAGAACTTGTAGGTATTGTAGTGACCCAAGAATAAAAGATAATGAGTATAAGTAATACAATAAACATATAAACATAGATAATTAAGAAGTAAATATATCTCAAGGTTACCAGCATTTACCAAAGGCCACAATATACATACATGATAGCAATGATCAATCAGTGCATTATGGACTAAAGAAGTATTCAATCATTGAAAAATATTTTATCAGGGCCTTCTATGTGCCAGACGCTGGGGTTGAGACTGACCAGCAGCATGTGGTGCTGGGAAGGGTGGGGAGCAGGAGTGCCTGGACAATAGTGTCAAATACCGGACAAGTCAAGTGGGATGAGAAGTGAGAAACTGCTTGCAGATTATGAAATACTTCCCATTTTGTTATATAATTGCCCTAAGAAACAGTTTACATTTTCTATGGTTTCCACTTATGGAAACCAACACTTAGAAAGAAATGACATGTTTTCTCAAAAAATTACATGATAAGGCTGACATTCAAGGACAGAACCAACTCCAGATCCATGCTCCACTGTCTTCCATATTATGCCATTACATCTCTTGAATTTTATAACATCCCATTAAAAAGATATGCTTGACTTGGATGATTCCTGTTTATTCCCATAACATGGCCCCTCTTCAAATTTCCTCATTTAAAGAACATGACTGAAACTTCCTTTCCCACTTTTCTTTGGTAAATGAGTAATTCTATTGCACTGACTGGCTCCTCAGTAAGCATTGGATCAAAGAGAACTTCCCAGGGATCTTCGGGTTCATCTATCTCAAGGTATTGGGTATCAGGTCTTAGATGCCTGAGAACTAATTCACTTTGGGAACATCACTTGGAGGATTTTCAACCCTTGGTCACCGCTTCATGTGACAGCCTTGACATTGTGCTCTTCTGTTTGTCAACAGTATACAATATATTCTGTGCATGATTTATTGAATGAAAAATGTAATAGGTTTTAGTAAACCAAGCCTAGCTTTGCAAATATGTATTCATCTATTTCATCAGTTCCATTTGACATCAGACTTTAGTCCCAGCCCTTCCAATCAAATTTTCTGGGCTTCACTTTTTTTCATGTCTAATCTGAGGAGTTTGATCCTTCTAATAATTATATAACTTTACTGTATTGGTTTCAAAAATATTGCATTATGGGTCCTAATAAATAATAAATGCCTTAGGTAAATTAAATCTATAACTTATACTTGGGATAAAAAGAAAATTAAACTTAGAAAGGTTTATATGACTACCCAAGGTCATGCAAGTAACAAATTGAGTCCCAATATCTAGTCAGAGATTTCTTTTTTCTTTTTCTTTTTTTTTTTTAAGAAAGAGGGACAGTGAGATAGACAGAGGGAGAGAGAGAGGGAAAGAGAGGGAGAGAATAAATTTTATTTAGTTTTTCATATGACCGTTGCTCCAACACTTCATTGCGTATGTGGTGCAGTGCTGGGGTTGGAACCCACGTACTTGCACATGCCAAGCAAATACCTTAACTGCCAAGCCAATGCCCCAGCCCCAGTCAGAGATTTCTTATGTATGTTTTTAATCTCAAAAAAATCTCGAAACCACTCAGATCTATAATTTCCTATCAATACAATTATAAAATATGACATAAACATATATTTTCTTTCTGAATATTGGCTATGAAATATGAAAGGCTACAACCTATAGTTTATTAACTGAACACAAAGATATTGAGACAAGAATTTTCCATTTTTTTTTCACATCGTGTCCTTGCAGCATATTTCAATTTCATACGCAACTGTGTGGTAGCAACTGGAAAAAGTAGGCAAGCTCCCCAAGAACTGAATAAGATATTTCAATACAGATGAATAACTTGATGAGACCAGAAGGCTGGTTTTGGTGCATTTGAGATAAAACTCTAAACATGTCTTTGCAGATCTTTGCCATTAATGCTCATCTTAAAAAAATAATTACTTGCCCTCAAAGGAATGAACCTACATAGAAAGAAAATTGCCTACTGGGTCAAGAATCTCTCATGTAAATACTTGTTTGAACAATTTTACAAATAGGCATTATTTGTTCAGTGTCATATATTCCTATTCTGAGGTTGTTCTTCATTATGAGTAGTAAGTTGAAATTGGTTAATGGACTTACATTTAGATAGCTAGAGAATCTTAAGGCTTAGGGAGATTGCCAGTGTATGTTTTGACACAGGTCAGTGGGAACTGGAAAGTTGTCAATTAGCATATTTTCTATCAGCGCAGCGGTTGCCTGGGAAAAATGCTACAGTCTATTTTCTTTGTGTATTTGAAAGGCAAGTGTCCACACTGGTAGAAATACCTTTCTGGCAACTAGGGATGAGAGGCTAAAGATTATATGAATGTAGAAACTCAGAAATTGCTGAAGGAGTTCCCCTGTGAATTGGATCAAGTCACTTTAGTAGGGGAGGATGCTGAAGGTTTAGCTGCAGCTATACATGCTGGGTTTCTGATACAGAAAACAAACAAACAAACAAACACTTCTAGATTCAATCCGATGATTTAATGCCAGTCACTATCATCCTACTCAGCTTGTGAAAAGCAGACTTCTGATTCAAGATATGTCCAAAAGCTTTTTAAGGAGTTTAATGTAGAAGCTGTTTTAAATATCAGTGTGCCAAGTTCAATTCTAAACTGAGTGGAAAGGGGATAAAGCAGTACTGTACTGTGGATTGGTATTCTGCTATAATTTCATTTACACAGGAAAGAAGTAATAATAAGATTCATGGTCATCCACATTTAAAACTTACCCATTCCTAGATGTAGGGGTGCAGGGAATCCGGATGTTAAAAATATCTGACAAATTTAAACTCAAGGTAAAGATACGTAAAAAATAATTGACTGACCCATAAAGGTTGTCCTTTAAGAATTTCCAATTCTAGGTTTCCACAGTATTTCAGAGAAAATAAGTGTATTTTTTTCTAAATTTATGAAACTTTTGACATTAACATGATGGCACATTCTACAAATAATGCTCTTAAAATAAGGCAGACATTTATGATGTGTAGTTTTGCAAGAGATCTTGGGCTTAAACTCCATGAAATTGGCACCTCTCCTGCATTCTTTTATAAGCAGGCAAGAAAGCCCAGCTGCAATGCTCCACCTCTCTTGATGTTGGCTCCAAACTCCAGAAATCACCATCAAAACCTCACCCAGATAGATCACTTGTTCAGTCATGTATGAAAGAACCTGAAAAGGGGTGGGGTGGGAGCTTCTGTAATGAGCTCAAATGACTCAGAGTAGAATTCTAAATTCCCACTTAAGCATGTCAGGTACTTCAAGCATTCCAGGTCAGGTGGGGGCAATCCTCCAAAGACTGTATTTGAAGTCTTGATTCTTCCTTTCTAATAACAAAACAGAGAAACCTTTTTGTTCTTTTTTTGGAAGTAATGTCAAGAAAAGCCAGGTAGAGTAGGTGTGGCAATTTAGATTATGACTCCTCTGAGAAATTCACCCAGCTGCAGAGATCTGTTATAATTACATCAATCTTCTCCCAACATTCCTGCTTATGTAATGCATTACTGAATTTATGGAAATAAGTTTAGATAGTTAACCATCAAGTTGGTTCTGTTGAACCATTCTCATTCTTACAAAATGCGTGCTCCGGCATTCTGGATTTACCTTTAGAAGGTTGTAGGAAAAAAGAAGGCACTTTCCCCGCTCACGGTTTCAATTTAGGAGTAGGAATGATGGCAAGTTTTCCTCTATTGGTGTCTCAAATTATGAAGACATTAAGGTAAAGAATAAGATGAAGAAGATGACATCATTTGGATGGTAGTAAAGGTGACAGTGGGACTTAGGAAGAAAATGACAAACTTTGGAATAGCTATTGCTGATAATGTGTTTCAACTGAACTTATTACTAGCTCCACAATTTCCAGTCACTTAGACTCTTTAGCCTGCATTTTTTTTCTCTAAAAGATGAGCTTACCATGTTATTGTTAAGAATTGGACATAATAAATATTGAATGCTTAATAAAGAGCTCAACCTGGAACAGGCAATTAGTAAACAGCAATTACTTGTTACTTTAGTCTCAAACTGCTTATAGTAACTTACAGATAACATTATCAGTTAAATTTTTTTTGAGCTATTATGTAAGAAAATATGCAGACTACATGCTTTGTCTCTTTTAATTCTTACCATTTTATATCATCATTCTAATTTACATATGTAAAAATTAAAGCCTGTCTAGGTCCAGTAGCCTGTCCTAGGTCAAAGAGCTGAAATGGATGAATGACAATTCAAACTCAAGTCTGACTCTAAATTCCACGTGATCAAGCAGTAACCACCCAAAAAGCTCCATGCTTAAGTGTAACTCAAGATGTTTTCTGAAATTTAACTACCAAACCCCACCAAAATAACAGAGTAGAGCAAAGAGTTAAGAGGTTTGATTTTGCTGAAGGCGGTTATTAATAATGTTGAAATGAAGATTTACAAAGACAAAACGCATACAAGTTAGAGATACAGAATGAGTTATTGTCCCTCAGGGTGCTCATTCCTACCTTGGAGAACCCTGCTCTAGGGGTCAATCCTCTTTCTGGCCCAGAGACACCTTGCTTTGTCTTATATCTACCATTTGTCTAATCTGGAGTTTTCTCTAAATTTCGTTCTGTGTCCCAGAAAAGTCATTATTATTGCTTCTCATAAGACCTATTTATATTTATAAACATGATCTTACCCTATGTAGATATCAATATTGATCACATAGAAAGACTGAGTTTCTGAGTCAGTGCTGACCTCTATCAGGGATAGTGTATTCTTGGCCTTAGAAGCACTTTTCTGTAGGGTCAGCCTACATCTGCCTGGTAATCTTTGAGTATGTGTTCCCACTTCAGTCTTCTCAAAACTTGCAGAGTTGGATAAGCCCCTATCAGGTGTCTACTGTTATTACCTCCCTATCTACATTTGGATTTTGCTCCAAAGACTAAAGCAACATTTCTCAAGGTCGAACCATGCCTTTGTGATATTGCAACATCCTGGGTCCCTATGGAATTGAAGTTTCTGGGGTGACATTCAGGATTCTGAATTTTAAATAGTTTCATCAGGTAATTGCTTTTCATTTCATAGTTGATCCCATGATTACCTCAGAATCACAGTTCTACTGTTCGCCTAACACTGAACACTATGACTTTCTGGAATATCCATCTGCTGAGATCAGTCTGCAAGTATCCCTTGGATTCTGGATCTGGACATCATCAGAATCAATCCCAAATTAGCTGTAATCATCTGTATAATCAATCATCCAACTATTGACCTACTGTCCCTCCAGAGCCTGCCACGCATTTCCACTGACAAGATTGTCAAATCCTCTGCAGGTTCGCATGTACCATGATTATCTTTTCCCAACCCCACTTTCTCTGTTCTTCTTGCCCTTCTAATGCTTTGATGTTTGTTGCTTGCTGATCTGTCTTCAGCTGTCTGCACCCAGCTTTCCATAGTTTTATGTTGCACATTACCAAATGGGTCATGTGATGAAATTTCTACATTTTCACAGGAAAATTCCCATACAATTAAAAAAATCATCATAGAGAATATTCTGTATTTAATCATATGTAGGAAAAGATACCAAACAGAATGATAAAACATAATGTAACTCTTTATACCTATTTGGATCTTGATATTATTTACCTATATACAAACCAGCTTGTTTCTCAAAATGCATTTTATATATTGCACAATGTATACACATATCAAAAGATCACATGGTACCCCACATATATGTATATTTCTGATGTTTTTATGTATCAGTTAAAGTAGATTTAAAACATTCAGTCCATAATCCATTTGCGTTTTTCTGTTTTTATTTTTTTGGCACTGGGAATTGAACCCAGGGACAGTCTACCACTGAGTTACATCCCCAACTTTTTCTATTTTTTTATTTTCACACAGGGTCTAACTAATCTCTTAGTTACTGAGGCTCACCTTAAACTTGCGATCCTTCTGTTTCAGCCTCCCAGGTCTGGGGTTACAGATGCATGCCACCATGCCCAGTCTTATGGAATCAGTTTTGGGGTCTCTAACAACACTTAAAAATAGAAAAACAAGAAATATCAGATTTTATCACATGTAATAATAGTATTAGAAAATGAATTTCTTAATGAAAATGTGTATATTTTTATACTTGCCCATGCTGGGAAGTGCTTAATTTTTTAATTATGAATTATAATTCAAAATCACTTTTCTAAGTTTTAGAGGATTTCAGTGGTCCTCTGCAAGCTGTGAAGTTAGAGTATCTATTTATGTCAAAAGTGTCTCTCTAGGGATTTAGACTTCTCTATTTTCTTTCCCAAGGAAGCATGAAGTTTTCTCAGTTCTACCTATCAATCAGAGCTTAAATTCTCTCTTCTGATGCTGCTTCTTCTAACTTAAGTGAAATGCAAAATGGTGCCACACCTTGTACTTAGTCTTCTATTTACTGAACTATCTCAGTCTTATTTTTGTCATCTATAAAACTAAAGATTATAACATCAGGGTTTTTTAATGTGATCACTGATATAAAGTGTTTACAATAAGTTAAATATAGGAAGTCATCAATAAATGCTAGCCATCATTATCATATTCAAAGATATAAACAAGGTGTAATTTTTAGCATAGATCAATGGAAATAGAAAAAAAGAAAGCATATGGCTTCAAGATCTTGGAAACTAAAACTGTTGTCAGTTTCTCCAAACAGTTTTGGAAAAGCTGGGTCTTATGAAGCCTCAGATGGAGTTTCAAGGAAAGAAAGCCTCTGTTCAAGCTCTTGCCAGATTGTTTAAGGCTAATTAGCTATTTAGTGTCAGCCCAAACAAATATGGGTTTCCCCCTGAGATCTAAGAACACATGATCTTATAAATTGAATATTTTATTTTTCTAACAAGCATGAAATTGAAAAAGAGAAACATGAAGAAGTGAGAAAGAATCTAGCTAGTTACCTTTCAAAATGGATTTACTTCATTAATTCATAGTTGCATGTGTTTCTGCATCTCTTCTCCATTCGACCTATACAGAAGAGCTGAGCTAGTTTGTGGTAAAGGAATGAGCCAATGTCTGCCTTCAGCTACCACTCCCTGTGTTTGTTGGTTGTAGAGTGGCCTTGTATTTGAAGTGCTTATGAATCATCATCAGTGCAATTTAACACTGAGTATACAGTCCTGGGCGAATTTACAAGGTTGCTCTGTGTTCTTCACTGTATGTGGACTGTATGTATGACATCTAGTAAAGTTTGGAATTACTACCAATGCCTGGCCTTTCAGAGACAGTGCTTTTTAAAGTAGTCCATCAATCTTTTAAAACAGTCTGTTGGACTTTGTTAATGTTTAGAGTTTTAGATACTATATTTCAATATTATCTATGAAAGTCAAGTTGACTGACAGCTTTTGATTGCCCACTGGTAAAACTGATTAAACAATTATCTCTTTGTGTTCTCAGTAAGGCTGTTAAACTGCCTAGGCATGTCCCAGTCAGTTGGGAATCTCGCTCAAAAGCTTATTCTGTTTGGAGAAGTGGAGAAAGAGAAAAGTAATGATTGTTTTCTAATCATTCTGTTGAGTTTAATTAAAGATTGGGCATAGCAGTAGGATAGGGGAATAAGCAGAGTTTTAAGAAAGAGTGAGTTGAGAAAAAAGTGATAACTTGAAAGCTGGTAGATGATAGCTTAATTCTATTAACTTAGAAATAGTTCTAGCTGTGTTTCCAATATGTTTACATGGGTTGTGGCTCACAAGTATAGCAGAAAGACCCAGAATGATACAGACTTCGAAACAAAGAGAAATATTGGAGATGTTAGTAAATAATGAAGTCATAAAAGAATTCTTTTTTTTATTTTTGAACAACCTTACAAGATTTTAACAAAATAATATAAAATGTGTATAAATTGTGTATATATTCTGGATATTGCAATTATCCCCAGGAGTATGAGATAATATTTGTTAAAACTGTATTAATTAGGAGACAGTGATAAGTACAGGTTTTCTGGAGAAGATGCCATAAATGAATCGGTACTTTTTGATTGGTATTTAAATGATTGAGAATTTTATACATTTCATTTTTTAAAAAATTATACTTTTTAAAATGGATACTTGTGAATTTCTGAAATGTATCTGCATGACCCAAGACTGACCAGTTATAAATTACCAATAGTGCCACCTAGTGTTAGAATCCTCACACTGCAGGTATGTATAGCATGTATGTTAAGTGGGTGACACTTTCCTAGTCTGGAGTCCATGAGCTAACAATGCAAGGGTGACTGTGATGAGTTGGCAAATATAAGGCTACATAAGTAGTCGCTGTGGAAAAGTTACTAAGTTAAATGTTGCTATCTGGGATCAGGAAAAAAAAATGTTGCCTCTGTCCTGATCACTATATTGAAATTTCAAAAAACTGGGTTAAACCAACAGACACCAATGAAGTGAACTATCCTATAAAAAGATTAATTCGAGGACATCCTCTAATTCATGAGTGTGATGGTCAAACTAGCCACATGTTTATTCTTTACCTATTCGCAGAATTATGAACGCAATCTGAAATTCTGTTAACACAGATGCTGTTTTGTTCTATATTGTAGGGGAAAAAGGCAGAGAAATTTGACTATTTAGCATAAATCAATTTAATATTAATACAAAAATAAACAAATAAGAGTAAATAGCCAACATGCTTAAAAATATCAGCTAATGAATTGATTATGATCTTGAATAAGCATCTTTTATTAACAATTTAGGAATAACATGTTCCCTATTATAAAATATAAAGACTAAAGAGCTAAAGAACCACAGAACACAGACTATTTATGTGAAAGAATACAAAGAAACTTTTTCCACCTCTTAGTCACATAACATTTTTTATAAACAAATAGCTGATATTATTCCATTTACAGAATTGAAAAATCCCCAATTTTTTTTTTTGTTGAGAAGGATTGTACTACACTGTAAAATGCTCACAGATAGAGACCACATTGCTGTTTTGCTTCAATATTCAAATGCAGCACATTTACTGTCCTGCCTTTCTCCTCAGCCGTAGAGACAACTTGCTCTAAGGACTGAAAACCAGTATGTTTATATTCCAGGGAGAATGAGAGAGGAGAGAATAGAGCCCATGATGGGGGATCTCAGACAGAGGGTTGTATAAACAGCTTCCCCAGGCGTTGTAAAGAATGAAAATGAGAAACTCAGGACTGGCCTTCTTGGCTAGAGGCAGCTGCAGATCGTAACTTCAGAGATAAGCAGCGACAGGTACAGCAGAGAATGTGTGTGAAGGCTGAAACGTGTGAGCAGGCTGAGAAGAGAAAGCCGCTTGACTGTAGGGACAACAGGGTCAGCTAGTGAGACAAGCCAAATCTTAGAAGAGAAGTAGAGAGGAGCATGCAGTGAGATGCCCTTAGAAAGAGCACCCAGGAAAGGCCTTCAAACAGGAAGTGGCAAAGATTTGCAGCTGGCATTGGGATGCATTAGCATTGCTATTTTATATTGATATATTAGGAAGAATCTAATGTCCTGTGTAGCATTCTAAAAAAAAAAAAAAAGACAAACAATGATAGTAAGTGATGGAAGCAGTAAACAGAGACATCTTATCATTCATATTTAGATACCTGGCAACCTCAGGGATCTTTCCTTTACACTTACCTCTCATGAATCTGGCATGTTTTACATCATTATAATTTAAAGATAATATGATTAATGACTATAAACTCAACATTTATGTGAGATATTTTCAATTCTTAGGATTTTTAATTTAACTTTTTAATATACATACTTAAAAGACTGGTATTTCCAAGCAAATATTTTTCTCATAAATCTTTGTGTAAGAGATCTGAGAATTTTGATGTTAATAAACACCGTATACAAGGGCAACAGATCAAAATGTCTTAGGAACTAAGAAGGCTATACAAAGGCATTAAGTAGCTAGGTGTAAAAATGTTAAGAATGGAGGGAAGAATATTAACTGAGGTTATTCTCTGCAAAAGCTATTCATATTGATTGAAAATTGCAGATCTCCATAACCCAAATAGCAGCAACAACAAAAATGCACTGGATTAGCTTCTTCCCACCCCCACAAAAGCAACAGTAGCATAATTGGCTAGTGATCACCGCTCTGATCTTACTATCACAGTTAAAGCCTAAATTGATCTGTTGGCCAAACACTAGCAACTCTGACCTAGTTTATCAGTAACCTCAACTACGGAGTGGAGAGGTACAGATGTGAATTGGCAACCTGAACAGCAAGAATCTGTAGGAGCACCCCGTTTCTAGGTAGGCCTAGTCTAATGTGAACTCAAATCACAATACATTCTTTTATTGTTATGTACACATTTGCAGAGTTGAGATTTCTCTTCTTAGCATTTACTTGGTAGCCTAATTTAAAAACTACAGGAAGAAAGATAAACATGGTATCATCTCCAGTTTCAATAAGCTGCTACTTAGCTCCAACCTTTTCCATCCTCATTTTACTCAACTTCACAGTTCATTAGAAGCCGAAAAAGCCTTAAAAGCTAAATGACCTATCATAGTACAGATATCTGCTCCATGTAGCACAGTTTTTCCATTTCATATAGTAATTGAGGATGAGAAAGAGATAAATGCAATCTAAGTTTTAAAATATGCCTTAAAAATCAAGCTCTGTTCAAATGGACTAGTTATTGTGCAACAAAGAGCAATAGAAGGTCAGGTTGTGAGAAGAAAGTTTCGGAAAGCAGAGCACCAGAAGCAACAGTAGTAGGGCATGTTTGGTTTTATGCTCCTTGGATTCCTAAATAAGTAAATGTGGCAGTTAATACCTCTTGGCTAAGTCTTCCTTGTTTAGCCATTAGATAGGTGTTTAGAGTTAGTTTGGAGCGATGCCCTTAATTTAGAACACTTTCAGATTAGCCATTTTTTTTATGAACTTCTACAAAGGACATTATGCATTTTGCCCCACCAAATTAAAATCTGCAGCAGGAACTGCATTTATATTTCTCCATAATTTTAGTATGAAAAATTTTATCACAATACAAATTGCCTGTGTCTGAATTTTAGCGTGAATCTATCCCTTTTTTTGAGTGGCGATATTTAGCAATGTTGTTCTCTGATGCATTGTTGATTTTGAAGGCTTAATAGACATGGGGAAATTTCAACACAGCAGAGAGAGAGAATGTCTTTCATTAACTGTGTCATATCAAAAATCATTGTACCACTTGCCCTAGTTTTGCTCAGAATTAATTATACCAGATTCTGACTAGACCAGTACTAATGGAATGTTCTGTTCTGATGGGAAAATATTGCACCATCCATGGTGAACCCTAACATATATCTCTATTGACATCTAAATGTGTCTAATCTGACTCAGGAACTGAACTTTAAATTATACTAATTTTAATTAATTCAAATGTCAATAGCCAGAGGTAGCCAGTGATAATTATTGGACAGCATAGTTGTAGACCTAAAGCATCTTGAGGGTGTGAGACCTCGTTGTCCTTGAATTTCTCATTTATTTGTTGTATAGTAAGTGTCTGAGTCACTCTGATTACATTAGAATAATGAATTATGGAAAAACTGGCACTGACCTTTATTATTTCCTCGATTATTAATCTTTCAAATTCTATTACTCAACAGCAACTGGAATAGAAAACATAGCAACTTTGAACTACACTAAATTTATATAAAATAGTGTTAGTTTCAGTTAGTAAGTTAGTCACTTATGTTTCACCTTGTGACATCTGTTAACTGGGAACTCTTGGAGTCCTGGTTCACTCATCTGTGAAATGGACTTCAGCTATATACTTGTATGAGGTTGGATTCATTAAATACAGCTGTCATTACCCCTCAGATGGAACACTCTGAACACAAACAGAACCTGGAATGTAAATATGTTCATGTTGAATTGGGAACTAAGTAAATAGCAATCAGTAATAGTTTCATACAGACATACAAAAAACAGAAAAAGTATAAAGGGCATTCTTATGTTTTGGGATTTATTTGGGGTCAATGTAATCATTTAAATGTTCAGAAGCATAACACAGCAAAAGGGTAGTAGGTTTTTTTAAGTAATTGAAATTCCTTTTGAGTTTCACGTAAACAGAACTTAAGATAGCATAATTAATTCTAAAGCCATATAGAACAATGAATAGAAATGACAAGGAAAGTCTACCCCCTTCAACTTTCATTTCTAATGCTGTCTTGGTATACAAACCTTCAAACTCATGAATGCTCATTTATTCTTTTTAATGACTCTAAGACACAATTGATTCCAAACCCTAGTGGGAAAGAGTCTTTCCTAATCAAGTCAACATGATAGTGTGGGCTTTTAACTTTTGACTTGAACAAATACCAAGTAAATATTACTTCAAATCCTCAACTCATAAAACTGATAAAAGATTAAAAAAAAGTTCTTTAGGTTGGTTATATGTTTGGTTTGAATGCATGATTTCATTTTCTTGTCTTTGGGTATAATCCATGGGCTTTGATGCTAGGATAGAGAGGTACATTGTTTAAAGAGCATTAATCTTCAAAGAATGACTTCCAGTGCCTCTGCTCCAGACCCTGATTTGTTATCAACTAAATGTGTTGATAAAGCAGCATGCCTTTCTTTCTGTGCCTTGTCTTTAAAAGTAGTATGTGTATGTGTGTATGTGTGTGTGTTTGCATGTTTGTGTGTATAGTCCACATACATGCATAATGAAGCTTTTATTAAATAAATAGTTGTGACCTTTCAAAAATATCAACTATCATATAATCTCATTTTGTTTTTGTTTGTTTGTTATTGGGGATTGAACTCAGGAGCACTCTACCACTGAGCTACATTTCCAGCTTTTTTATTTTTTATTTTGTTTTGAGACAAGTTCTCACTAATTTACCCAGGCTGGCCTTGAACTGGGGATCCTCTTGCGGCCTCCCAAGTCTCACATTCCAGGCCTGTGTCACAGAGCTCAGCTTATCCTAGAGTCTTTCTGAATAGACTATGTGTAGTGTAACCCCATGTGTGAGTTCTTGGATACTGCCTTTTCCAATTCAATGCCAGAAAATGTTTTCATCCTCCTTTTTAGAAAATAATGCTGTTTGGGCAAATGTTATTGTAGAATAAATTCTGTGTTGTGTCACTCATATTCTCAATTGGTCCTACTCTTTTATTTTCTAGTTCTAATCCTGGGGACAATGTTGGAAATCGATGTTGCATAGTTTGGGCCCTCAAACAACCCTATGGAAGGTATTTCTTTTACTTCTTTCTGTTTCCAGCTTCTTAATGTCCTTGAAGTGACTGACTAATAGTAGGAATTCATAAATTTCTATTAATGAATGATCAAAACAATGTGTCAATAGATATGTCAGTGTGTCAGTGGTCCTCACCCTGGAGATTTCATTGGAATCACCCAGAAAGCTTGATAGATCACAGTTCTCTGTGTCTTAGGCCCTACCTCAAGTTTCTGATTCAGTACATCCAGAGTAAGGCTCCAAAATTTGCATTTCTAGAAAGTTTCCAAGTTACACTGCTGCTGTTGGTCCAGGCACATGCTTTGAGAGTGCTTGCGTATGCAACATCAACTATCTTATGGAGGGGTTAATCCTTTTTTTTAATACCACCATCTTATTGTTAGTTGAATCAAAATTTCATTTTAAGTAGGACCCATGCTCATGTTCCCTCACTTCTGAGAAGTATCTATATGACATAGGATTGACCAACAGAATATTAGATTAAGTGTGGAAGTAGAACAATAGAAGCTGGCATGAAAATAGGGTACAAGGAGGCAGAATTTCTTATTATGAAGCTCAGTGATAATGTGCTGAATGAACAGTCAGGGAAACAGTCACCAAGCACTGTTTGAAAGCCAGGTCTTTCAAGAAGGAGATGCAACCTGTCCTGTAGCAACTGTCATAAAACATCTTACACTTCTACACATGCCAAGTAATTATGCCTACTGCTAGTTCTGTAGACCTGAGGAACAATAGTACCTGTTATTCTGTACAAGTTGACATTACAAAGAAATTGTGTTTGATAAAAAAAATTGCAAAATAATGTTGAGAGCACTTGCTAAAATTAATTAGAACACCTGGCTTGAGCCCCAAAAGGTCACTGGATGCTGCAAACAAGGGGAGGTAGCAAAAATTGTGCTCCAGTTATCTCTCATGGGTAATGTCTAATGACTCTTTGAGTCTGGTTCAGAATGGTGGAATGGCATAACACTGTTTTAGAAATAGTCTTATAATTCAAATGAAAATTTGATGAGTTTTAAGCATTTTCTATTTTTGTTTACTTCGAAGGAAATTCTATTTCATCCACAAAATATCTTAGCTATTATAACAGCATAGTTATCTCCCCAAAACAGCAAAAACATTTTTATCTTACTTATTTTACATCAGACCAGTTTTACAATAAAATTTTAATTCCTGGTCAGGGCAAAGGGGCACTAAATACTTGTAGTATCAAGCAATTCTTCACTATTTGAGCTATTAGGCCATAATTTGTACTACCATATTTTTTGTTAACTTATCTGTCTCTAACTTTTCCATTTTTTTTAACAAAATATCAGTTATTATGTTTGGTTACCCTATGTTTAGGTAACAGAGAAAGAAAAGATTTATTGATACTTGTCTTTAGTTAGACTTGAATGAATTTTCCTTAATATAGGCATTCTTATGTGCAAAAGTGGATATTTCCATAGATACTAAATGTTGCTATGCTTTAGAATCATCTAACAAATATTTTCATTTTAAAAGATAAATTCTAAGTTCCCATATATGTACCTCTGAAATTAATATCTGCAGCAGGACCATGTACCAGGAACCTGGGGTTTCTTTAATACCCTACTTAGGTAATTTTCTTCTTTGTACACCCTGGTCATCAGTTCATTTGCTCATACAGCAAAGATGGCTTCAACTATGTGAATATTCATTTATTAACAATTGACTATGTTATTTAAGTTGTGCTAGATCAATAGAACTGATAGTTGTTGAAAGTAAGACACTTTCATTTTTATCTTTTATCTCAAACTTACATAAATCAAGCAAAAATTAAGTGGTGATTGGTCTTTAATTCAATTAGAAAAGGTAGGCACCCTGGAACTTCTTTCTGAAAGTGATAACAGAGCTGTAATGTGAAGGATGGTAGTTTTTCCAAGCATATATTACGAAGAAGAGACTGTAAAAAAGCTGAAGAAGAAGTAAATGTAAGCAAGAAAACAGAAATGCTACATAATGATAACTAAGAGAAAAAACCTTCTCAATGGAAGAATAATAAGACACTTAAATACCAGAATGAAGTCAGAGTATAAATCAAACAGAGGCTCTTTAGATTTTGCAGAAAGTGAGATTAGAAGGTGAGCAATACAACTGCTTAGAAAGTTTTTCTCACCAATTACCAGAATTCAGAAAATTGTCAGAAGCACATGATGAGCAAGATTTTGGAGCCATGGTTTTTCTGAGTTAGCTATCACAAACAGAAATTGGTGCCTGTGTTTGCTGCATTTATTAAGGGATAAATGCATGAGATCATGACCAACTGTTTAAGCTGTTGTCACATTCCACTGAACAGAGTAGGGAATGGATTAATTTGTCCAGTAAATATTTATTGAGCACCTTGCCATATGCCAGGCACCAGAAATAGAGCAATGAAAATGAAATAGGATCATAATAGTTCCAGCTTGGGAAGGACTGTTGAGATAATATAGTTCAAGAAAAGGTTTCTCGTGTTTTAATATGCTTACAAAAAAGCCTAGGACTCATAAAATTACAAATTCAAATTCAATTCTTCTAGGACAGGGTCAAGGAGTCCACATTTCTAGCAAGCTTTCCAAGTAGCGCTATGCTCCTAGAAGGGAGATCACACTTTGAGGGTAAGAGGGGGAGAATCTTCAGATTTGTAACATATGAGTCACTTCTGCATAATGCAGATTTTGGACTCAACAGCTAGAGACTGATTCTGAGACATGAGTCATTCTAAAGTTCATTCAGGTTTGGAAATAACAGCTATCATAAACCGTCTCACTTAAGAGAGGAAAAAATTGAGCAAATGAAATACTGAACCAAAGCTCAGGTCTATCTAAATAAAACATAAAATAAGATCAAGAGTAAACTACCTTTATTACTAATAATGGGTAAGTTGAAGAATATAGTTTACCAAAAGCCTCATAAATTAACAGTCTGTATTACACAAATCACCTTTTTAGAATCCAGAGGCTGATTCCTTAGGTCTAAGAGAGGCCACTGATTCTAGCTTTCCCCTCCTTTTCTTTCTTTCCTTCTTTCTTTTTTTTCTTTCTTTCCTCCCTCCCTTCCTTTCTTCCTTCCTTCCATTTTTCTCTCTCTTTTTCTCTTTTTTATTTTTATTATTATTTTTTCTTCTTCTTCTTCTTTTTCTTTATGGTACCAAGGATTGCACTCAGGGGCACTTTACCACTAAGCCATATCCCCCAGCCCTTTCTATTTTGAGACAAGGTCTCTCTCAGCTATAAAGGCTGGTCTCCAACGTGGGATCTTTCTACCTCAGCCCCCGAATTATTGGAATTATGGGCTTTTGCCACTGGATTCTAAGAAACTTCAGGATGCTGACTAACCACCCACAGAGTAGTATGGGAAGAGAATCTTTTATTTCATAACTCAGTTCTGTGTCTGCCTCAGATTGGAGAAGGAAAAGTATCAATTGATTGATCTTTTTCTTTGATTATAGTGGGATTCCTAGTTAACATTATACCTCTATGCATTACCAACATTCTGTAATATTTATAGGCAAATAATCTTACTGCTAATAAGAAAGGCAAACACAATTTCCTGACCCTTTGTTGTGTTACACATAAAGAGGTTAAGAGTCAAAGTGAAAATTTACTCACCCAGCCACTTGAATAGTTGATGTCAAAGCCTGGAATAAAATCCAGGCCAGTGTCTTTTTCATTGTTTTGCACCATTTGCTATTGGCAAACTGGAATTTATTTCCAAATATACTCTGTGATGTAAATCATTCTTAGTCTGATTCTCTGCATATATTTCACCTGGGTGTCTAAACATGTGCAAAATGGTTGTTTTATTCATCTCCTGAATGCTGTAACTTAGCACAAAGCGTCTTACATAACTATCCAGACAGGGTTCTAGTTCTTTTCTTTCCTTCTCACTACTTCTTTTTTAATAAAGGACAGTTAAAAGCCGAGATGTACTGAAATTCAATTTGGGCATTCTATGTGTCTCTAGATCTAAACTGCTTGGCAGCTAATCCCTGATAACTTATTAGGAGAGGTCATGGCCCACCAGTCAAAGATGCTCATTGAAATTAGCAATTGTGGCCTTTGGCTGGTAGACTTCAGCATTGACATCTGTCATAACAGTTTATCACATACTATCACGGACGTAAACACCATATTTTATTGATAATGGGACTATTGTGGCGATGGGAGTTTTGTCCCAAGGCCTTTGAAGCCATCTATGTAGGTACTCACTTAATCTATTTGATCTTAAAGATAATCATGCCTTTAAATATTGAATTTCTCTAAATAAATAGACAGGAAACCTTAGGGAAATATATAGGGGTTTTATTTCCATTTTAATCAGAAAACTCTCTACATAAAATGAATATTATTCAATTAAAGGTAAATATGGATATTGTGGCACAATAGATTAAAATTAGAGCTTTTATATTTCTTATTGTTGAAGTATTAACTCTATACTGAATAATAATAGATTACAGCAATGTTCTGTATTATCTTGCATAAGTTAATATTTAATAGGAAATCAAATTATAATACTAAGAAAATTAATGAAGGATAATATAGCATAATAGATAATACATTTAGGTAATTTTCTTCAGTGACTTGAAACTTGGGTTATAGAATTTTAACTAAAGGTTAAGCTTTTAGAATAATAGACTTTAAATATCTATCCCATAGCTCATGTCTCTCTGAAAGTTGGGTTACATTTCAAATTTATAATCTATAATATGAAAGTAGGGGTTCAAGATAGGTAATGTTATTAAATGTATATTCAAGATAGGTAATGTTATTAAATGTATATCATCTATACAAAGGGCACTTGTCTAGTATAATTTTGTCTATTTACATTTTAAAACAGTAGATAATTTTCAGGACATGCTGTCAAAGTCAAATGATTACAGATCTATTTCTGGTACTTAACTTCAGCTGGCTTCTTAATTTGTTAAAGGTCAGATTTTTAAATATTCACCATTCTACATGGAAACAAATAGTTACTATTTTTCTGTATAGTCTTATTTTCAGAACCCTGGTTACATAATATTACTACTCTACAAGTGTTTTGTTTTTTTGTATTTTTTTGCCATTTCTAACCATCCTCTAACATTCATTTGAAAAAAAAAGCAAGTATTATGCTAGACAATAGAGAGACAGGCAGATAAAAAAATGAATATGGACCTTCAGTCCATCATCTATCAACTGAAGTGCAGACTCTTTTTCTTGTGACCCACTCCAGCCAGGTGTGACTATTTTACCACTTTGGCCTGATGAGAGCTTCTCTCCCCTGAGGATCCTCTTCTCTTGAACATGACTTCACGTAATGCTTTGGTCATGCCTGGATTGCTGCTTCTCCACAAATTTTCTAAGTGTGTTTTTCTTTCCATGTATAAATTCATCCTTTTTCTGCATCACATTTTCATTATTGGAATATCTTTCATTCTAACAAATATTTATGTATGAAGAAGGTCATCATGTTATCTCTTATAATAGCAAAAGAGAAAAAAAGAGCTAACCCCAAGAATGATAATTAATTGAACTAAGATATAACCATAGAATAAAATATGATATAGTCATAAAATCACATTTTTCTTCTTAAATTTCCATGCTTTTTCCATTCTTTTTTCATTTTGTTTTATTTTTTGTTTTGAAATAACTTCAGACTTATAATAAACATTGCAAAAATATCACAAGATGTTTCTGTATGACCTGTACTATGTCTTCCCTAATATTATCATCTTTCATGACTATAGTACTATTATCTAAATCACGAAGCTAATATTTACATACTATTCACCAATTGAAGATCATATTTGAAATTCAGCAATTATCATACTAATGTTTCTTTATTGGTCTAGAACTGAATCCAGAGTCTTATACTTCAGTAGTCTCTGACAATACTCCAATCTTTCTTCATGTATGAATTCAACAATTTAAAAAATATTAAACGTGCACACATGTGTATGTGTATGTGTGTGTGTATTTTGTAGTCCTTCAATGTATGATGTTTTCTCATGATTTGATTGAAGTTAAGCATTTGGAGGTAATTGATACCAATGCATTTTATTGGAAATTAAAATAATATTTTATAGAAAGAGCCAAGGAAATAGAGTATAATTTTAAGTAAATTAATAAAATATTGAACTGTGCATTGCATATACTCATAATTTAGATTAAACTTACATGTACACAAGGAAAAAATAAGTCTTTAAAAATGTGAAAATAGTTATCTCTTAGTGATAATAATTATCTTAAATTACTTTTGAAATGACTTTATACATGTATATGTAATGAATACACAATGCTTCTGTAATCAGGCAAATACGCTTTACTTGACTGTTGCTTCCTCTGTGATGGTTCCTCATCCCTATTGCTAAAGATCTCTCTTCTTTTTTTAAGAGAGAAGGAAAGTGAGAGAGAGAAATAGAAAATCAATGTTATTTAGTTTTCACATGGCTTTCAATGCTCCAGCACTTTGCTGTGTACATGGTGCTGGAGGTTTGCACCCACCTCCTTGCATGTGCCAGGCAAGCACCACAACCACTGAGCCACTGCTCCAGCCCCTAAATATTGCTCTTCTATTTCTCTGTATGATCTATATTGCACATTTTCTGTCATATAGGTATTTGTGCATTTCTTTGATCTACGAAAATGTAAGCTCATTGAGGGCAGGGACTATGTCCATGTTAACATCTACAGCTTCTTACACATAGAACTCATTGACAACTTTTGATTTAAAGACACAAATTCCTCATGTAATTTCCATTTGGAATATCTCTTCTGACATCCCATGACACTTTAAGCAAACAACTTGGAAAATTTCTTCCTGTTTTAGTCCAGTATGTTCTTTTTTCTATACGTCAAGAATGAATTGTAAGGGAATTTTTAAAGCTTCACTTAATTAAATGCTTTTTCCTGGTGAGAACAAAATAAAAGTAAATTTCAAGAACCAGTGGTGTATTCGGTAGATCACTTGCCTAGCATGTCACTTTGATCCCTAGCACTGAAAAAAGAAAAGGAAAAAAAAAGTTAAATGCACAAATGTGATTTTTAGCATCAACCTCCCTAATCCTTTGTGACATTGTCTTTCCCCCATGACTTCTTTCAGTCAACATGGTCTCAACATTATTGCTTTGAATTGGACCAGCATTAAAATAAGTAATCATCATATAATCATGACATGAAATTAGTTCACTAACATTAGATTCCAAGGTAATTCAACTTGAGTTACTTAAAATTTCCACCGATCAGAGAAATTTAAGCCTAAACCTGAAAAATTATTTGAGAAATCACTATAATTCTATTACAAAGAAAACCTTACCTCTACAAGTTAGTGTCTTTCAAATATATTCATCAAATTTGATCATATGTGTCATTACACTTGACATTAATGGAAACCAGGGTTAGAGAATTACATACTAAAACCTAATCTGTATTAATGACTTCGTGGACAGAATCTCATTTCATCCTTACAAAAATCTTGCAAAGTTGGGCTCATTATCTTCTTTTACAGATAAGGAAACAGAAGTTCATACAAGTTAATCACAAAATAAAATACAAAAACTGCATTTTTATTATATTCCTTAAACCAAATTTTATATAAAAATTCATGGAAGTAAAGATTGGAACAAAAGTCTTCAAAAGAAAGACTGTTTGGAAGATTTGAATATCAAGATCTGTCCATCTAAATAAAAAAACTAAGACTCTTTTTTCCTACAGTATAGTTTCTAAGTAATATAATGTATTCTTCAAAGTATGGAATCATGTGAAAATTGCTAACATTAGTGCTTATTAGATTCTCTGGAACTATGATGCAGCTATGGCTGCCAGTTTAAATTCCATGAGCAGAACATGACTGAAGTGAACTTCGTTTAAATATGACAGGGAGTGGTGAAGAGAGCAGAGAATCCAAGATGACCCTCCCACTTGGTCTAAGGGAGAATCTTCCTCACAGTTTCAACTCACATCAGCATCTGGAATTATGGGATAAGGCTGTCTGCACTTCTGAGCTTTCAAGGGAAGCCAGAAATTAAGATTTCTATGATGAAACTATCATTTGTCAGTCTTAGGAAACAAGTTCAAACCATTTAAAAACACAATGCACATCAAACAAAAAATTTCTGTTAGTTATATTTTTTTGATGATTTAGTAGTACCCTCTCAATATTATGAAAAAATGCATCTAGGTAGGGAAGGGGGAAAGGGAGATGTCTGGGTAGGGGAGAGGAAAGGAGGATAGGGAGGGATCTAGGAAGACAATCAACAATGTAAAATACTCTTTACCATCATGAGAAGTCAAATACATATGCAATCATTTAATTCTGGAAAACTTACAATCATTCATATATATACACATACAAATATGTGTATATATATGAATATATATGTGAATATATATGTGTATATATGAATATATATGTATACATACATACATATTTTTATCTCTTGTAGGGGTATAATATAGAAGAATTAAGAGACTGGGGTGTGGATGATGTTGGGATAACTATGATGTAGCAACTAATGCATATCATATTGTTACTTTACACACATTTGTATTGTATAATAACCCAACTCCTTAATAAAAACAATGCTTATTCTGAATCATTAAAATTCAATTTTAGGGCTCAGCAGTGGCGGCATTTGCCTGGCATGTGCAAGCATGTGGGTTTGAACCCCAGCACCATGTATACAACAAAGGGTTGGGGCAACAAAGACCACATGAAAACCTAAATGAAACTGATTCTCTCTCTCTCTTTCACTGTCCCTCTCTCACTCTAAAAAAATTCAATTATACATATGAAAACATTACTAAGATTAGTAGTCAATCCCATACCAATCTAACATACTGTATTCTCTTGTCAACATAAAGAAGCTTAAATACTGTTAAAAATTTATTGTCCCTTAAAACTAGAAATCCATATTCAGTAGAATGAAATTTAATCTCTACCTCTTGCCCTGAACAAAACTCAGCTCAAAGTGGATCAAAGGCCTAAAAATTAGAAGACAATATATAAGCCCAACACTCCAACATGTTGGCTCAGGAATTGACTTCCTTATTAAAACTCCCAAAGCACAAGAAGTAAAATTAAAAAATCAGTAAATGGGATGTCATCAAACTGAAAAGCTTCTTCATAGCAAAAGAAACAATCAAGAGCATGAGGACAGAATACACAAAATGGGAAAAACAAATGTTTGCAACCTGAAACTCAGATAGAGCATTAGTATCTAGGATATACAAAGAACTCAAAAACTTAAAGCCAAAAGCACAAATAACTGAATCAATAAATGGGAAAAAGAACTAAACAGACACTTTTCCAAAGAAGAAATTCAAATGATTAACACATAAATGAAAAAATGTTCACCATTTCTAGCAATTGAATAAATGCAAATCAAAACAACTGTGAGATTTTATCTCACTCCAGTCAGAATGGGAATTATTAAGAATATGAACAATAATAAATGTTGGTATGGATGTGGGGAAAAGGTTTTATAATGTTGATGGGACTGCAAATTGGTACAACCAATCTGGAGAGAAGTAGGGGAAGATTCCTCTAAAAATTAGGAATCGTTCCACCATTTGACCCAGCTATCCCACTCTTTGGTATATACCCAAAGGATCTGAAAATCTGTTTTCTCAGAGACTCAGTCACATCGATATTTATAGCAGCACAATTTATAATAGCTAAGCTATGTAACCAACCAACGTGCCCTTCAACAATGAATGGATAAAAATAATGTGGTATTTACATACAATGGGATAATACTCAGCCATAAGGAAGAATGACTTGATAGCATTCACCAGCAAATGGATGGAACTCGAGACTGTTACGTTAAGTGAAATAAGCCAGTCTTAAAAAGATAAAGGTAGAGTGTTCTCTCTGGTATGTGGTAGCTAACCCAAAACAAGGAAAGATAAGAGGAGTGTACAAAAGGAAAGAAACAGTGGAAGGAGGGATGAGATAGGGAAAGTTTGTGAAGTGAATCAGATTTAACTTGCCATGGTTCATATGTGAACATTCCATAGTGAATCACACCGATATGTTCGTTAGAAAGCCATGAAACTTAAAAAGAAAAAAAAAAACTAATAGTAAATAATAGATTGGTTGTGTAAGGGGGAGAAAATGGGGGATGGGAAATACTAGGGATGGAATTGAAATAAGTTATACTCCATACTTTCATAATTATATCTGATTATTCTACTATCACATATGTCTAGAAAGAACAGGGGGTAGGAGGAAGGTAGGGGAAGTGGAAATGCTGAGAACTAATTCAAAAAAAGCTATACTCCATGCTTTTATAATTCTGTTGTGGTATATTCTAATGTCATGTATATCTAAAAAAGAAACAATAAAAAAGAATTTATTGTCCCTTAAGTGTTTAAGAAGACTCATTTTATCATGCTATCCATGACTTGAGTAATACCAAGAATACCCTGAAAATTCAACCTGTCATTAAGTTTCTTTAATCTGAGTTTTCTAAGTTTAAAGCTAATGTTGACTTTGTTCCACACCATTTCAATCACAAAAAGCATGAGCCTTTCTCCTTGCTCTCCCTTCTAACTTCCCAACTGATTTTCCTCAAACACAAATATTCAAATACTCAAACACACAAACTATTAATTTGAGATAAGTGTTTGACATTCTTGGTTAAAATGTCTCTTTCTGTTTCTTGCTGAAAATTTTCACCTTCCCTAATGGCTTCATCCTTAGTATTTTGGGGGCCCCAAGCTACGTCACTGGATCTTACAATCCCTCCTTCCTTTCTCTTGTTCTTATCGTTTTTTTTTTCTAAGAGTCCAAAACTACCATCACATAAAGTCCCTTACCACTTTTTTGTTGACTTGATTCTGCTCTTAGGATGTCTTCTAAGAAATTTAGCAAAGTGCATTTTTAAACAATGAGAATGCTCTTTCTAATTGGAATTATGATGGCAAATACAAAATTACCTACCTTCTCCTATCTCTTAAGGTTTAAAATAGGGATCTTCATCTCTAGTAAGTTTTTAGATTATTTTATATAATATGCTTGCTCATATTTAATCCACTGGAAAGCAGAAACCATGATTCCCAGGATCAATAACAACAGTAAAAGGTGACTAATACTTCTTTCCTCCTATTCAAATTTCTAAAAGCAGACTACATTTTATTTTGAAACATTTTTAATTAACAAAAGATTTGCAACCATATAAGATTTTGTTTATATTCTTCAATTGTCTTCTTTTCATGTTATCTTACCTGATCATGGCATATTTGTTCAAACCAAGAAAGTGGCATTATTATAGCATAATACACTTAGCTACAGACTTTAATTTGGATTTTAGTTTTACTTTGTCCACTAATGTCTTTATATGCTCCAGGATCCAATCCAGAATACCTCACTGCTTTCAGAGTTAGTTTTAAAGAAGTGGTTGATTTGTATATGTTGTATAAGCCTAGGATCCTTAAAATAAAGTACTTCATTATTTCTGTTTTATGATCAAAATGGCTGCCACCATTACTCATGAGTAGCTATACAATAATATGGTGGGTGGTTACTTTGAAATATATGACTCCTCCCAGTTGCAATGTTTCTTACCATGAAACAGCATCACTCTCTCTCTCTCTCTTTGTCTCTGAGCAAAATATTTAGCCACACACCATGTCTCAGGAAGTTACCAGCTTTATGGTAACTTGATTTTGAAGTATGCATCATAACTTAGATGACAAATAACAGATGAGATATTCTTCCAAAAGGAAAGAGAATCATGATAACTTGATATTCCTTTAAGAAACAAATTTTAAGAGCATATTTTATGTTTTCTGAAAACTAGATACAAAATTTAGCACAGTTCTTAGAAAATATGCATTATTAGGGTAATATGCCACTATAACACCTTTATATTATATACTATAAATCTACAGTCCTCACCAAGCTAACTAGAATGTAAAACAGAACAAAATAAAATTTACTTCTAGAAGCCTTGAAAACATAATATAGCACAAGCCAGGTCTTTCAGTAAAAATATTTGGAAAAAATAATTAAAACATAGAAAATTTAAATAATAATGTACACCATAGTTGTAAAAATCATGAATAGGGTTTGCAATGTTT
Source organism: Aplodontia rufa (assembly GCA_004027875.1). Taxonomy (NCBI): domain Eukaryota; kingdom Metazoa; phylum Chordata; class Mammalia; order Rodentia; family Aplodontiidae; genus Aplodontia; species Aplodontia rufa. Next base: position 7,191 of record PVKS010012059.1, on the reverse strand, counting down.
CTGGTTCTTAAATTGACTCAATAATCATTTTTCAAAATAAATCATTCCTACAATTTCTCATAAGAATAAAACTTGAGTTATGTTGGGCAAATTGCTTATTCTTTTATCCTAAACTGGACAGCAATTTAGAAGTGTTTTAGTTTAAATTACCACTCTTATAGGCGTCATTCACAGGGCTTTATCAGATCCTATTTCCAAAGACATGTGGAGGTATTCCTGTCCCCACCTAGAAAGTTCTAATTTCAAGAAAAATATGTCATTTTATTTTATGCCAAAATTGTCCTTTTTGTAACATCCTTCAATCATTCCAAACTTACTCTTCCAAGGGGACATAGAGCTTTTTGTATGATGGCACCTCACATGGCCAAGACTTTGCTTAAAGTTGCTATTTCTGTATTGTTGTATGTTGTTCAGATACAACAAGAATATTGAAGATGTTTAACAATTTCCTCATGGACTTCTAACAAAACCTACAGTCACATGCTTTCATTCTTGGATGATGTTTTACAGAGGGTGGTTTGAAGAGGTCAGGAGAACACCTGAAGCATGAGAATGTGGGCAGGAATAGCAGGTTTGACAGCTATGTCACTCATTCTGAGTTAAGCAAAGAAAATTCCTGCCCTGCCTACATCTGATGGAATCACTGATTTAGGAAGAGAGTTCAGATGATCTGCCTTGTCTTTGAAAAAAAAAAAAAAAAGTCCATTCTTAATCACTAAGGGGAAATCTGTAGTGAATCTCCACAGCAATGTTGATGTTGTATATTGGTAGAATAATCACATACTTCAGGGAATTGTATAAGGGGATTCAAAAGATGTGATGATGAACATTTTGAAAATACAGCACCATGCATTGCGTAACAGTGCTTTGGTCAACAATGGGCAGCATGCCTAATAGTAGTCCAATAAATTTATAATGGAGTTCAAAAAAATTCTTGTCATCTACTGATATTGTAGCCATGGTAAATTCATAGCACAATGAATTACTCACATGTTTTTGATGAAGCTGGTATAAACCTACTGAACTGCCAATCTAGTTTTATAAAAGTACATTACACATACAATTATGTTTGGTACATAATACTTGATAATGACAGTGAAAGACTATGGTACTGGTGTATGTACTAAGATTTTATTGTTATTTTATAGTGTACTTCCATTTATAAAAAAATTTATGATTTTTATTATTTTAGAATATACTTCTATTTATTAAAAAGACTTTATGGTAAGAAAATATGCAGTGTTATACTAACATAACCTCATAAATCCCATGCTTACTTCATCTCTTGGTCGTATGGAGAGGGAACAATGAGTGATTGACCTTCACCATCTAGGTTCATGTGAGTACACTGTGATGTTCGCACAGCAGAGAAATTGCCTAAGGATGCATTACTCAGAACTTACCCTTGGCATGAGGGGATGGGAGATTTTATTTGAACAGAAAGAGAATGCCCTTACTTGATGTAGACTTTGAATATACTTGAAGCCAAAATTTTTTTGCTTTTATATTACTTCAAATGTACACTAATCATTTTAGCATAATGAGATATGTAACAACTTTCTTTCCAAAGTTAAAATAGTTATTTAAAGTAATGTCACTTTAGAATCTTTTCTTTCTACAATGAGATAAAAATGATAAAACAGAAACATTGAAGTGAATGTACAGATATGTATCAGATAAACATTATAAACAACTATGGTGACAATACTCTTTATTTTTTAAGAGGGTATCAATTTTATTTATTTTTTAATCTGGCGTTTCTCGGACACCCAATTGTATGCATGGTGCCGGTGCCTGAACCTGGTCCTTATGCACACCAGGCAAGTGCTCCAACAGCTAAGCCGCTGCTCCAACCATAGTCTTTATTCAGAACAAGTAAAGACTTAGAAATGTCTAAAACAGAGAATCTGGAGTTGCAACCATGAAATATCTTTTTCAGGAATACATCAAAATTACTGCTGGATTGTATGACTGGGAACAGGGATAGTCAAAAGAGCAGCAAGAGCTAGAGTCAAACTCAGTGAAGGTCCATTTCATCCTTTCCCAATCATTCCCTCCCAAGGCAGAGTAGTCAGAGAGGCTTTCTTCTAATCCCCATGCCCCACAACACTACTCTTCCACATACCCCTTACTCCAACCCATTCAGGCTCTCTGTAACTTCTTCCTTGCATTCATTCTCCCTTAATACTTATATCTATTTCATTTTATAAAAAACATGATTTGGTGCAAAGGAAGAGAAGCCACACACAGAGATCCCTCCAAGCCTACACTTGCACAGAAACAGGTGGCCATCATTCTCTGGAGTCTGGAAATAATGAAAGACCCAATAGCACACTGTCTTACCTGGATCCACAGCTCATCTTCACACCACTGAACGCTTGAAGATACCTTGCCCAATCTTATTTTTATTTATTGTTCCAAACCCTTACCAAATTGTAAAATCCCGTACTGTACAAATCTCTATTTGTCCTGAAAAACTGATAAAACCTTTTAACAAAGGAAATAAAGAATATTAACAGTGATTTTCCTCTGTATCCCTTTTTTCTATCTCTACCCAGTTCTATTCACACCCTTCCTTTCCTCTCCAAAGGACATGGATACCCCTCTTTTGCTGGGGTAGCCCACTGATGATTCCATATAACTGCTGGTTACTGTTTATCTTCAACTCCCTATCTGGCTACATGTCTTTAAAATGTCTTTCTTTCCATTGACACTTTCTTATAAAGTTCTATCCTGAAGCTAAATGAAACAATTTCTCAGTAGTTCACTCACAAAACTCTCTTATATCTTTTCCTTCTTTAAAACATATACATTTAGCATTCTATTAGTTTGAACATTTATCCCATGATAAATCCCTTTAAAGAACTTTTAAAGTCACTTTAAAGAACTTTTGCTTTCAACCTATTTGAAGACTTCTCAGATCTTACTGACTATTCTGTCCTTGCAGCCCTTTAATTTAGGATTTCCCTCTGTGTGCTTTCTTCTGTACTTTCATACCATACCCTTCACAAATGCTGTTTTCTCATAAAACAATTTAAAACATTCATCTGTAAAGGAGAAGACCCAACAAACTAGGCCGGTTTGGTTAAATAGATATTAACTCTTCATGCAAAAAGAGTAAGTCAAGAAGTCAATTGCTAAGATTTGAGATTCTGAATATATTTGCCTTTCTTATTCTCTGTCTTTTCTTGTTGTAGCTAAGAAAACCAGTGCAGCATGATCACCATTTCCATAATCCAGACCAGGAGGTATATAAGCAAGCAGAGAAGGAAATAAGGGAAGAGTCTCAAGTGTGAAAGCAAAGATTTCCTCATAAATTCTCATTAGACTTCCACTTATGTTTAATTGGTTCTAATTGTTTCTGGCCACATGCAGTTGGGAAAGTAACATTGGTAATGGATGTGGAAATGGGTACTGAGTGAATGAACCTACAGTATATAGAATAACTTCATCACCCTCAAGAATGCAATAGAGGTGGCACATGCACTGTAAAATATTATCTGATCCCTCATGTGTGAAAATATAACCGTTTGGATATATTTCTTTTAAAGTACATATCATATTATTCGGAAGTTTCTCAACTTGTCCATTATGGTCCTTACCCTCAACTGCTCAGTCAGATTGTGAACACTTTCAGTGCAAAAAGTTTTAAATCCACCCCATGGATACCTAGCATTAAGAAAAGTGTCTCATATATATATATATATATATATATATATATATATATATATATGACTTGTATATCGTCAAATTTATTAAACAAGCTTGGAAGTAAAACAGTACATGATGATAAATGATTGAGTCCTAATTACAGATGTTAGTCTTGATTTTATCATCTTTATTATTCAGATGTAGATGCCATTTAGCTTTGACTGAAGTAGCGTTAAAATTATTCTCACATTGGCTCTTCTGCACTCTCAGTATGCGGTGGGTGTAACATTTAAGGTCAGGTGTATACATTTTTCTATGTTCATTTTGTATTTGATTTTCCTTTTCTGTTTTCATGACAGCTGCTTTGTCTTTTTGATTCACCTACTCTTTCCAGCCTACAGCAACTGCACAGTACATCTGGCTCCCACTGTCTGTGATATGAGAACTGTAATATCTATTGCCTTTGTGTTTGATGAATTTATGTGTTTCTGCTATAGGCAGATGCTTGAAGCCTTTGGAACCTTTACAGAGAAAAATAGAAATGTGTGAGGTTTTCTAGAAAGAGAAATAAGAAACAGGGAAAGCAATAAGATATTTTTAAATCAGAAATTCGCCAATGGGACCTAGGAGTATAGCTCAAGGGTAGAGTGTTTACCTGGCATATGCAAGACCATGGATTTGGTACTCAGAGCTAACAATAACAAGAAAAAAAGCAGAGAGATATAGAGACAGAGATAGAGAGAAGAAAAGGAAATGGGCAACGACAACATAAGTATTTATACATTTATCTCATATATTTAGCCTACTAGACACTTTTTGCAACACTGATATGATGATGATGGAAAACTTTATTTGATGCCTTATAAAGTATTTAGCTATCTTTTATCTGCTTTAATATCAGCATCCATTGAAAGTGAAGTGGTGAAGTGTTAGGCATACTTTCTGGATTCCTGTGTCTCCATTTTAGGTTTATGTCAATCTAATGACTTGTTTAAGAGTATTCATACCAGTTATTATTTTATATTACTTACATTATTATTGAAATTAGTGATTATTCCTTCTACATATTGGTAAAATTGGAAATGTTTCTATTTTTGAAGAATTAGAACAAGTAAAATATATTGGCACAAATTTATGTGAAAGGAGCATGACAAGAAATACTTACCTAACTACCTGAGGCTATGTATACCATGCAATTCACACTACCATAGCAAATTAGAGTTTACTAAGCAAAATTTTTTCATTCAGGTTTCTAGATGATAGTAAATAAGCAGTTTATTCTTTTGGAGTGTTATACATAGTCATTGTAATAAACAGAGACAAGCCACTTATATATCCTTCAAAGCTAATTGAGTATAGGTTTTGCTTACTGAAAATTGTGAAATTTGAAATATTATTTAATCAGGTAAATTTGATGTTATATATGCATATATCATGATATCAAATAGAACCAAGAGAATCTATATTTTCATATCACAAAAAAATAAGAATGTTGCAGACACAGGGCTAATTATTTACTTTCAGGAGTTTCTGGGAAGTTCATTGTGGAAGCCATGGTATTCAATTTAATGTGTCAACTTGATTAAACCATAGTATCTGGTTATTAAAACACTAATCTAGGTGTTTCTGTAAAGAGTTTTTATAGATGTGGCTTAAATCTATAATCACTTTACTTTTAATCAAGGAGATCACTTTGGGTAGTGTGAATAGGCCTGAGCCAACAAGGTGAAAGGCATTTAAAGCAAAAACAGAGGCTCTCTAGAGAAATTTTCTGCCTTAAGACTATAAAGTCAAACCTGGCCAAGAGCTTCCAGACTACTGGCCTGCCCTACAGACCATAACTGTTAACATTATAATTGTGTGATTCAGCTCTTTGTCCCTGTCTGTGTGCATGTGTGTGTGTGTGTGTGTGTGTGTGTGAGAGAGAGAGAGAGACTGTGTGTTTATGTACAACTATGATGGACACAGAGGATAAGTGTTGTTTCTAAGAAAAATCTTGATTAATTTAAAGGATAAACATAAAGTAATACAAAATTTTCTTCATGAACAAATTTTGAATTTGACCTATTTTCTCCATAAATAAAATGAAAATCCCTTTCCTAAATCTTTACATGGTGGTCTCCAAATAAGTCTTTGCTCCAATATCACTGACTTGCCAAGGTCCTGTTAAAAGATCTTTCCCAAATATTCACCTTACGTTACAGTTGTTCTCTATCCCATTACTCTGTGTATTTCCTTTATAAGACTCAACTGAAATGCAATCAAAAGAGAAAGAAAAACAAAATAGCAACTATTGATCTTCATTTCTCTTTCTGACCTCACTACAGATACTGGAAAGTAGATAGTTTTCTCTTGCTGTGCGTTCCTCTAACGTGGATTCAGCTGGCTTCAGATCAAAACATTCAAAGAAAAAAAGGATTATGTCTCTCTGGAACATGCACTGACATTTTTCTTGTCTTCATTTGCTAAACAATATAGTAAAGCAACTATTTAGTAATATTTGCATTGTATTAGGCATTATAAATTACGTAGAGCTGGTTGGAAGTGTGTTGAAGGAGGTGGGTAGATTAGAGAGATGACTAATGCTTTCTTTCTCAGATTCCATCACAGCAGGACATGTCCATGTGACCCAGTTCTGTCCTATAAGGTGATGGGCAGCTAAGGACTCCTTGGAAAGATTTTTAACATCAATTAAAATGAAAGCGCGTAGCCAGAGAACTCTCTCTTGATCTCAACCAGATACTTGAGATTGTACCATCCATCATAAATACTTGAAGGTAAAAATCATAAAAATTAAAACTAATCATAATAGGAAGAAATATGGGGTGGGGAGGTCATTGTTTGGTTGCCTGTTTCCACCTGAAGCTGTTTTACTCTGGATTCTTCATTCTGTAAGCACTCATCATCCTTGTGATTTAAAGTTACTACTGTTTGAACATTCTGTTATTCCTGGTCAAAAAGCAACTCTCAAAGAATCATGAAACAATCTTATTTATTCATTTGCTTGATTGGTGCTTGTTTATTTTCCACCGTTTAAAGTTTACGTTGTGTGGAACAGGGATCTTGTTTGCTTATTTCAACGTGGTATCCTCTGCAGTTACAAAAGTATCTGGTATATTTAAAAACAATCTTTCAAGGGAATATAAATGTGTGTCTTCAGGAAACAAAGGATTTGGAAGATGGAAATAATAAGGATGAGAGAGTATAAGACCACATACACCGTGTTCACTGAGAACCCTGATAATCTCTTAACCTATGAAGTGGTTTCCATAAAGTTTTCTAGGTGTAAATTGTTTTTTCCAGATCTAACATTCTAAAAATCTACTATTCTGAGTTTTGACCCAGGAAGAACTACTTATAAAATTAGAAATATTAGAAAACATTGGTAGATTTTTCAGGGATTTCATGCATATTGATTTTAGACATTTCTGATTTGGATATACAGCTGTGCATTCTTTTTGTGGTATTGGGGATTGATCTCAGAAGCACTTTACAAATAAGCTACATCCCTAACCTTTCTTAGTTTTTGATTTTTGAGAC
>PVKS010012058.1:0-54865 GCA_004027875.1 Aplodontia rufa | reverse complement strand
AGAACATTTTCTAAGCCTAAGACTGGTGCTCAACATTGTATGGGTTACAGAGTAATAGAGAGCAGAGTCCCACAATCTATTTTTGGATGCCAGATTTACACAAGTGAAAAGATAACTACAATGGCCAGGTACAATAAATATACTGAGAGAGGTGCTAACAATAGTGTGTTATACCCAGTGTGAGCCCATGCACCTTTGGGGAATAATCTGTGTTTCATATTTATATACCCCTAGTATGGAAAGAGAGGGCTGTGCAGTCAGGGGAAATCAACTCCCACGGCCAGTGCTACACCTTCCTGGGGACTTTACTGCTTTATGGGGTCTTTGATATAATATATATAAATAACATATATATATATGACACATTCTCTCCCATATATATATATATATATATATGTATACACATATATATACACATACACACTCATATGAAAGCCCTTAATAACACATGCACTGTGTGCATGAATCCATTCCGCCCTCGCCTTGTTTTTTTATATTGTCTTTTGTCAGTCTTCTGCTGAAAAGCTTACCCCCTCATCCAGACAGGAAGAGAAGTGAAAGTGAATATCTTGTTAAAGAGGGTGGGAAAGGAGTCTTCTATAGCTCAGGAAGAATTGGAGGTTGTTAAATATATGACCAAACCCTAAACATTACCACACTTTATTTTTTTAAAGAGAGAGGGACAGTGAGAGAGACAGAGAAAGAGAGAAACAACTTTATTTAGTTTTTCACATGGCCTTAGATGCTCCAACACTTAGTTGTGTACATGGTGCTGGGGTTTGAACCTGGGTCCTCGTGCTTGTCAGGCAAGTGCTGAAACCACTGAGCCACCACTCTAGCCCAACATTACCACTTTAGACCTTAACTTTCTCATCTGACTTGAGGCATGCCAGCCAGCAGGAAAAACCAATCTATAGCTGTATATGTCTGCCAGAAGCAGAAAAGCTTTCCTGATTGTTTTGCTTTTTCCCTGGCAACAAGCCTCCTTCTGGTTCCCCAATGCCAGGTGATGTCATTGCTCCTCACCTTCTTCTTTACGACAGAGTCCTCACTGCTTAATGTACAGGGCTTTATGCCAAAGCTGTTAATTCCCTTTAGGTGAGGTGTTCTTTGAAGAGGTGTCTTCTGTCTTTTGTTAAGTAATAATTGGTAGGCTTCGTTCAGATGATGGGATAGTTTTGTTTTTGCCAGAGCCCATAGTTCTGAGCAAGGGTAGGTTGGAGGCAAACAGCTTTTGACACATGGACTTGCAGGGTGGCGAGCTGCTTACAGCACCCCTTCCTGCTTCTTCCTTTCAGGTTTGGCAAGGCACATCCAGAAAGCAGTCAGGAAATAGATGATAACAGCTTTACAGTAGCTTTCCTACGGCCTTGATGATTAATTCACCTTAGGAGATTTTGACTTATGACCCTCTGGATTGTTGGTGAAGAAATTAATAACCAGTAGTCAACAAAATATTGAGCGTGGGGAAATGTCTTAATGCAGAGCCTTACAGTAGGCATTGTAGGAAGTGAAGAGGGAAGAAAATGATTCTTCATATTGAGAAGCCTGAAGTTAGGGAATGAGTCTAAACCATAATATATTAATCCCTACCAAAATTTGAGAGTAACTCCATAAGCCAGATACTATATTGACTATCATGCATATATTTTCTCATTAAATTCTGTCATCTCTCAATTCTATTAGCTAGACATTAATGTTTTCTATTTGAATATGAAACAATCCAAAGTCTCAGAAAGTTTAAGTTTATGCCCTACTTAGTTAATAAGTAGTAGGACTGAAATGGATATTCAGTCCAGTTTACCAAAAAGTCCTTTTTTTTAATTTTTTTTTTTAAGAGAGAGAGAGAGAAAGACAGAATCAAATTTTATTTGGCCTTTCATGTGGCCCTCGTTGCTTGGGCACTTTGTCGTGTACGTGGTGCTGGGGTTTGAACCTGAGTCCTTGCGCATGCCAGGGAAGCGCTGGAACCGCTGAGCCACTGCTCTAGCCCCAAAAGTCTTTGTTTTCACCTACAGTTTGGCTTTGGTGCTTCCCAAACTCAATTGAGGCAATGAATTATGAAAGATAACCCGATAGCTGTCACAGACTAGCAGCCAAGTTCAGACCATGCATATGTTTTGTTCGATCCAAATAGTTTTGGTTTATTTGGAATTTCTGTTTTGCTATTTTATTTTATTTGTTGCTATTTTTAAATTAAATGAAAAATTCCAGAAAAAGAATCCAGATCTCTGGCTTCATTTGAAATTAAGCTCTACGACTGAAGGCCTTTAAACAGAGCCTGTGCTTTGCTCTTTGTCAGTGTCCACTCTTCCCTTTTGTCCCCCGGCCTCAATGTGAGGAGCCATTTACCCATCACACTTGCTGTGCTCCTCATTGCAGTGGGAAAGGGAACTGTTCAGAGAAGCCAAGTCACTATCACAGATTTTTTTCTTGCACCTGTTCTATTTTTCGACATGCGTTACCTGCCTGCATTTGAGATGGTGACCATATCCTAAAGCTGAGCAAAGACCAATGAAAAGTTGAGTTCTTCTATTTCCCTGGAATCACACTCAAAGCAGAGGTAGTTTCCTTGTCCTGAGAGCAGCAACCATGCCATGAAATTCACTTGCACCTAGGACTTGTCAGCGTGTGTCAGCCTTTGGTGAAGCTCTGCTGCGGCCACTGTATCCCTCTGTCTCCCACTAATGATGCCCCCATCTCTCCATCTGCTCACCCAGTGCCCAGCATGCAGTTCGCTAAAGATCTACTCCTAGTGAAGGAGAAAGACGGTGTCCTGCATGTTCCTATCATTCGGAGTGGCGACCTGAGCTATGAATCGTCAGTGAGATGCTACACTCAGAGCCATTCAGCTCAGGTCATGGAGGACTTTGGGGAAAGAAGAAATGCAGACACTTCGCGGATCACATTTCTGAAAGGGGAGAAGGTAAGCAGATCTGTGGTGGCTGAACAATGGCACTTTTATTTGTCCATAGGTAGGTAAATTAAGCAAACTTGGAGCATTCTTGACATTAATCCCATTACTAATTGATAATATTTAAAATAATGTCATCTGTTCCATTAGACTGTCTTTTTTATCTCCTACTTGCAACCAAATACATATATCATTGATTGAGCTAGGAAGTTTAGATGGTGTGAAGCATTTTTTGGAACTTGGCCCAATCAAATGGATGAGACCTCCTCTTAGACTGAAATCGTTAGAGATGAACACTCCACTGATGTTACTTAGCAATGAAGAGATAGTTCTCTGATATCCTGGTCCCTGCCCCAGGGCAGTATACATCCTGACACAGGATGAAATAGACAAATGCTGAGCAGATTCAAGTCAGTGCAGTATTCTCTTGGTAACATACACATAAAGTCATGCATGTTTTCATAGTAGCTCCGGAGAAGCTCATCACTAAACATGCATGAGAATCAAAGGATTATATTGAATGAAAATCAGTTTCCCCATTTTTGAATCTCAGTTTCAGATGATTGAGTCAGTCATATCCCTTGGTTCAAACACATCATTCTCATTGGTCTGCACAAGTCACTTCTGTTAGTTTATTTATTCATTTTATTTTACTCCCATTTCCAGCCATTTCCCTTCCCCACCCATTAAGCCTTTGTTTAATTTATATCTCTTAGTTTGTATTTGTTCTTTAAAGTGCTTCTTTTTTAGTTTATATGATTTTTAATTGATAAAAATATTGTGTTTCAGTCTTTTATTGTAACTCAGCAATATGTTTTAAGATCTATCTTTGTTGCTTATGTATATATCAAATCTGTTGCTTCTGGCTGTCACATAATATTTCATGGTGTGTATTTTCACTTTTGCACTTTTAGCAATAGATAATAAGGAACCTCAGGATTGCACCAAGAAACTTCCTAACACTCTCACCACATATAATGCTTCAGGTGCACATCCTCACACACATCCACTTACAGACTTAAATAAGGATTTCTTTGGATACATATGCACAGGAGCAAAATTGTTAGCGGGGGAAAAAGTGTCAGAATACTTTCCACAAGTCACTAGAAATGCATGAGGATTGCTGTAAGTCTACCTCCTCTCCAACACTTAGCATTACTTATCTTTTTAATTTTTTTAAAAAGAGAGAGGGACAGTGAAAGAGAGAATCAACTTTATTTAGTTTTTCATGTGACTTCTGTTGTTCCAACACTTTGTTGTGTACGTAGTGCTGAGGTTTGAACCCACGTCTTCGCTTATGCCTGACAAGCCCCATAATTGCTGAGTCACCACTCTAGCCCCCATCTTTTTAATTTATGCTAGGATAATAAAAAGTATAAAGGTATGTCTTGTTTTAATTTGTATTTCTCTAATTATTACTATTTTATAAGGCTGTTAGCTTATCAAATTTCCAATAAACTTATAAGCATATATTTGTTCTTTGATTCTTATTTTATCATTTTGCTGTCCTTTTCTTATTTTTACTACTTTCCTAAAAATCCTAAGTATTAATTCTTTGCCACTTTTACACATTATAGACATCTTTCACTTTCTTCATTCAACAAAAATCTTCAATCTTAATATAATCAAAGGTATCAAAATTTGTCTTAAGTCTTAGAAATTTAGCATAAGACCTTACCCATTGTAGATCACTCCAAATTTGACTTCTGTTCACCTCTATTACCAAAGGAAAAAAATGATCATTTCCTCGTTTGGTACTCTTAGAGGTTTACACATTCTTGACTCATAAAGGCCTATCCTAATTATGTGTTTTATTGGAATTTTACTCATGGCAGGTTGACACATCTTTAAGAACACATACAAATACTACAGATGCAATCTTTAGTTTTGAGTCTTCATGTCTGTATTTGCTTTAAGCTCAAAAGAGGATCCTCTGCATGTTTAAGAGAGAGTTTTTAATTTAATGAAAGTATTAAGAAAATGCAGGTTAATAGTCTGTATGTTATTCACATGACAATCTATCATTATTCCTAAGTACACTTTGGAATCTTCATTTTCTTTGACTTGTTAAGTAAATATCTTGGGGACTTGGCATTTACTGTTATGGCTTTTAAAAAGAATCCCATGAATCCCTACTAAATTCATGCATTCTATAAGGAATTCTTATTCTAGGAAAGATGTGGGAAAAGATAAAAACAATCTTCAGGACTTAAAGACATGTTAACTAGTGACATATAGATGTTCATAGGGATTTCTTCCTACCATTGACTATGACTAAGGAAGAATAAGAGTGAACTTCTCCCTGCCCACATGTCCTTTGCAATGTAATAGGACTGTAGATTTAAAATGATCCAACTGGAAATATCTCACTTCATATCATATGACACTACTACTGAGGCTGATATGTAATCTAAAATCTTGTAACTTGATTTACATTTTCTCAAAAATATAATCCTCAGTAGAGAGCATTCAGTTTGAGGAATACTTGACTTCTCTCCATCAAACAGAAACTGGGTCGTGTTCTTAGGCTGTCAGTACTCAACAGTTTTCTGATGAGATACTGTTTGACAGCAGATTTGAGAGCCTTTAACTGTTAAAGGTATCTTTAGCCTAACATGAAGCCTTTCTGAGTTTCTTCTAAGACTATTCAGTTTTCAGAAGGAAAAGGAATGTTATACAACCATCCAGGAAGTCCATGGATATGTCAAATATTCAGTGAGAGAAGTCTGTCTATTGTAACACATGCAAATGTATTGAGCAGCCCAGATAATATGTGGGAAAGCATATACAAATGTTCTGCAGGTACTTTTTAGTGGGATATTTATTTTATTGATTTTGGTTTTCATAACTCATTGCCAATAATTCAAAATGGTTTGAAATATTCCAATATCAGCCCTATCATATAGGTAGGTCCCACTCAGGCATGAACAGCTAGATTTAAACATTGTATTTTATGAATGAAACTGGATCCTTTTGAATTCATATTTACTTTTTGATGCTGCAAAAAAGAAATATGATTTCCTAAGAAGGGCAAGCTTTTCTGATATCTTGCTGCAGATTTTAATTTATCTTGTGCCATTGCCTCCAGGTGAAGAACTGCACTGTTTATATTCATGATGACTCTATGTTTGAGCCAGAAGAGCAGTTCAGGGTGTACCTTGGCCATCCTCTTGGAAATCACTGGAGTGGAGCCCGAGTTGGAAAAAATAACATGGCCACCATCACCATATCCAATGACGAAGATGGTAACAGAAGAAATTGCCTTTAGTTACTCTTAGGTTGATGGGACAAGAACTGGTATTTGAAAAATGAAAATGTTGTAGAAAAACCTACTAACAATAATCTCTGGGTATTTATATCAAATGTTTGCAGCAAGTGATCACCCTCTACAGCACTCTAATAAGTTCATGGTATTTCTAATCTCACTATTCCCTACCATATTACCAGAAGATAAGGAATAAATACAATTAAAAACTAGGACTCCCAGGGGCAGTTGTGCATACCTATAATCCCAATAGGTCAGGAGGCTGAGGCAGGAGGATCACAAGTTCAAAGCCAGCCTCATCAACTTAGTGAGACCCTGTCTCAAAATAAAAAATAAAAAGGGCTGGAGAGTAACTTAGTGGTTAAGTGTCCTTGGGGATCAATCCCAGTACTAAATAAATAAATAAATAAAGCCAGGTTGGAAATGCTGAGACATAGAAACTAAGTCACTGCAGGTCAGGAACAGGTTTGGAAATACAATCAGAATCAGTTGACTCTAAGGAACTGATTTAAAATACTGCTACCTTCCTGAAAAATATAATTTTTCAGTTTTCTTCTAATTTGGAATACTAATTTTTAAAAAATACTTACATTCTGTAGTCAGGTGTTAGCAAAGAGTGATCCAGGCACAAGAGGAAATACAACCTGTTTTGGATTAGGAAATCATTGTGTTACTAACATCAATATTTTAATGAATGACTATATAAAATATTACAAATATCAATAGCTGCTTTTCATTGAATATTTACGGTACATGCTTTGCATGTTATATTGTTTCTTTTAATCCTGGCAGTAATTCCTTGGACTAGGTCTTCTTGTCCTATATAGGGGAGAAGCTAAGCTTGAGTAAAGTTATATAATGTACACTGTTAATTATAAAACTATAAGCAGCAAAACTGGTAAGAACTGATTCTAAAAATCTACACCTTTTTTTTTTTTTTTTTTTGGTATCAGGGATGGAACCCAGGGGTGCTAACTCTCTAAGCCACATCTCCAACAGTCTCGTTTGCATTTTTATTTTTTTTTTAAGGCAGGGTCTCATTAAGTTGCTGAGGCTGGCTTTGAACTTACACTTTTCCTGCCTCAGCCTCCCAAGCCGCTGGGATTATAAGGGTGCCCACCACACCCAGCTAAAATCTACACTTTAAATAATGAGAGAGTCAGTGAGACTCACAGAGTTCCTGACAAAGAGTCAGGAACTGTTGCGGAGATCACATGAAATAAAAAAAGCCAGCGTTGAAGTTGAAGTTGTCCTTTACCCAAATAGATTTAGATTCAAATCCTGAAGAGAGCCTCTCCCAGGATACAGTAAAACCAAGGACCGAGCCTGAGAGAGGTAACACTCACATGGTTCCAGGAGCCTTCCTTGTTCCGATGAGCATTATACTGAAAACTCGAAAGCCTCAAGGCTCATCAATAATTAGAAAGATTTAACCTTCTACGCGAGGAAGAGCAGGAAGCATACGACAAAAAACTTCTGCACTATGCGAAAAATACACAAAATGGCATGAAATTTTTAATTGCTCTTAATTCTCCCATCTCTTCAATCTCATTCTCCTATCACTACCACCACCACCACCCTATCCTTCTCCATGAGAATGTAATAGAAAAGAAGACATGATTTGGATTTATTTGTTAAAAAACAACAAATTATTTATCATTTCCTAATAATGAACAGGAGTACCTCAAACCAGATAGCATAACCAGATAATATGAAGAAGTCTCAAGTTCCTGAATTATTATAGCCAGTTGCCAAAACTAACCAGACTTATCTAAATAACCTGTGAGAAGTTCGGAAAAGCTGAGTGTGGGGGAGGTGAGAACAATGGGAGGGCGTATCCAGAAGACCACAGATGAAAGATGGATTTGGTCTATTCAAGTAGTATAAAAATGAGATAAATTATAAACCTTAGAAATTCATAGCTCATAAATAAAAAGTCGATTCATGTAGTCAGTCAGTAGCTATTTATCAAAAGCCCACTGTGCCTCTGTCTCTTGATAAATTGTGCAAATTTAAAAACATTCTGGTAGCAAAAGTGCCAAGATGGAGACTTGGACCTCATGCACTTCAAAGTCTCTAAAAATATTTCCCCATTATATTGTTTTTAATATACATGTGAGAAATAACTCCTACAGGACCACAAATAAATTCCTTTTTCCAAAGCATTGCTTAAGGGCAAATGCTGATTGATTTTTATGACGACAAGCCATTTTGCCTTGGTATTGTTAACTAATGTGAATAGTTCCCTCTTGTCATTATAAGGTGTTTTCATGGGAGCCTGGATTTTTTTGTGCTAGTCTAACTTACTCTTGTTTTCCTTATCATGTTTCCTTAGCACCCACCATTGAGTTTGAAGAAGCTGCATACCAAGTCCGGGAACCTGCAGGGCCAGATGCCATTGCGATTCTGAACATTAAGGTGATCCGCAGAGGGGATCAGAACAGGACCTCCAAGATTCGCTGCAGCACTCGGGATGGATCCGCCCAGTCTGGAGTGGATTATTACCCAAAGAGCCGAGTCTTGAAATTCAGTCCTGGTAATTGAATGCCAATTCCGATCTGTGGGTTTTCTTAATGGAGAGATAAATATTTTGTATTTGAAGAAAGGAATGAACATAGAAACAAAGTTGTTGCAGTAATATAAAACATTTATTAAGGACACAATTGCGATTGCAGCTAAACTTAATTTTTAATCATGGCATGGGAAAAAGTCCCTAATATCAGAACACACTGGACATTTTGGTTTATTAAAAATATATATTTTGTTATCCTATAGTTTTGTTGAGCGATAGGAACGCTTGGTTTTAAAATATGTATACATCCTTCAACAGGCATTGGTGCAAAGCATTGCACTGGGTGGTTCAGGGCTTACTAAAATCTGGAAAACATGATCCCTGTGCTTCAAGTTCATCCCGCAGAGAAATATGGACATGAGCCAGGGAGGAGTGAAAGATGAGAACAGATCACAACCAGCTGTCTGTCTGAAGTTTTAATGAGAGGAACAGGCCACGTAAAGGGTTTAATTGTATGCTAGGATTTTTTCATGGAACATTCTGGAGCCATGTAAAGTGAAAAGATGGTATAGAACCTGGCACCTTTTTAGTGTAGCCAGAGGTGAACAACAGTGTTAGGACTTCGTCCTGGCAAGTGGATGGAGAAGGTGACTCAGAAACGATGGAGACTCAGGGTATCTGTCCCACTCACGGAGCTTAAAGGGCTTTCAGCTCCATGTTATATGCATCTAGTTGATGTTTCTTGTTTTAAGATTTTTTTTTTAAAGAGAGAAGGACATTGAGGGCGAGAGAGAGAGACAGAGAGAATCAATTTTTATTGATTTTTTCACATGGCTTTCATTGCTCTGACACTTAGTTGAGTACGTGGGTGCTGGGATTTGAACCCACGTACTCACATATGCCAGGCAAGCGCCATAACCACTGAGCCACTGCTCCAGCCCCCATCTAGTTGATGTTTGATGGAAAAGTAGAGCTCTTCTTCCACATCTGCAGAAGGACCCCTTTTTCTTCATAGGGATGTGGACAGACAGGTCTGGAAGCAAGCTAGCCCCAAGGTCTCTAGGAGAGGAAGAAAAGCCCTCACCTGCCAGCACTGATGTCTGTGCACTCAAAGAATCATTTTACAGCAAAGGCAGGGTTTGTGAGGTCAGGACTTTCCCTTCCAGCCACTAAACTTCCAGAGCATGGTCTTTGTGGAGACGGCCCTGGTTGCTTCTGCTTCTCAGGAGACAACTTGGAAGGGCATCTTGGTGTGCAGGTGCTCACAGACACACTGGAGTTCATGCGCAAGTGTGAAGGGGAAAGGAAAATTAAGCAAAAAACCTGTAACCAGGATGAAGTGTATTTTGGATCATAGATTTTTATTACTGCCAGCCAGTGTGTCAGGCAGGGGCCATTAATCCTCATATGGTGCTGAATAGTAAATCTACAGTACTGAGCCTCTACTAAAGGTGGAATTGGGTCTGTAAAATAGATTCCTTCCTTAGGATGGGGCTAAAATGATTAGCAGTCACTGCTTTTATAGAAAATTTCTGCAAGGCAAGGTTGTATTTTAACTTGACATCTCAGTGCTGCCGACTTGGGCTCTCCGTGGTGTGTCCACTGACGAGGCCTGTGCTCTCTTTGTGCTCTGTCCTTGGCGAAGGTGTGGATCATATCTTTTTTAAAGTGGAGATCCTGTCCAATGAAGACCGGGAATGGCATGAATCTTTCTCTCTAGTCCTCGGCCCGGACGACCCCGTGGAAGCAGTTCTTGGGGATGTGACTACTGCCACTGTGACAATTCTAGACCAGGAGGCAGCAGGGAGTCTCATATTGCCAGCCCCGCCCATCGTGAGTTTCTTGACACCAAGGACTGCAGCTTTTATGTCTTAGTGAATGGTGGATGAGAATTTGAAGGAGTGGGACTTCTGCTGTGCTACTCTGTGTTCCAGTTGGGAACAACAGTTCCCAACCCAGAGAGTCTAGCCCACCACTCTGTCCCTCCAGAAGACATTTGGCAATGTCCAGAGCCATTTACACTTGTCACAACTGTCACACCAGGTGCTACTAGCATCTAGTGGGTAGAAGCCAGGGTTGCTGCAAAACATCTACAATGCACAGGACAAATATATATATTTGGCACAAATTTCAATAGAGCCAAGGGTGAGAAGCCCTGTTCTGACATAGAGTAAGACTGTTTTAGTCAGCTTTTTCACACTATGACAAAAAAGACCTGACAAGAACAATTAGAGGAGAAGTTTATTTGGGAGCTCCCAGTTTCAGAGGTCTCAGTCCATAGGCTGCAGGCTCCTTTCCTTGGAGCTTGAGGTGAAACAGAACATCACGGTGGAAGAGTGTGGTAGAGGAAAGAGGCTCAGAGAATTGCAACCAGGAAGCAAAGAGAGACTAAACTCAGCTCACCAAATATATACCCTAAAGGCGCACCCCCAGTGGCCCACCACCTCCAGCCACACCCTGCCTGCCACAGGTTACCACCCAGTTAATCCCTATCCGGATTAAATCGCTGAATCAGTCAAGGCTCTCATAACCTAAGCATTTCACCTCTAAACCTTCTTGCATCGTCTCACACATGAGCTTTTGGGGACACCTCACATCCAAACCATAACAAAGACCAAACCATGTCGATAGCTTAGCTTGATAAAGATAGAACGTAAAATACAATGGATCTTATGGCTTTGGTGGGAAGATAAGTAAAACCCCATATCTATTATCCTTCATACTTACCACACAGAGAGTTAAGTATGTGCAGAAATGTGGTACCATGTTCCCCAGTTCAGGATGAATAGAATGAATGTACTGACTTCACAATTTAGAGGAAGATACCCAAGATCACCAGAGAACATTTAATACACAACAGTGAAGGAGTCAGAACAAGCCTTCTAACCCCCTTAAGTCTCTTATATATTAAAAGAAGATTATTTCAAAATGTGTCTCTTATTTGACTATGGAAGAAACACACTACCTTTATTTACTCCTTTACCCAGTGTGCCACTATGTACCAGTAACAATTTAATGTGACTTTAAGCTAGCAACTGCCATTCATGATATAGCTTTGGTTCCAGTGTGCAGGAAAATACAAGTATTTTTCACATGAGTAATAAGGACTCTGATTTAGGAATGCAGTTAATAGGACAATAAAGCTCCAGCCCAGACAGTAGGAGGATCTCCTGCACCACTAAAAAATGCAGTGCCCTTAGGGTTGCCTGGCAAAGGATGGTAAAACCTTCTATTATAAAGAATCCCTAGAAATTAAGTGTGTTGGGAGTGTCTCTGAGGAAGGTGGTCTTAGTTCTCCAACCTTCCTGATACCCTACCTGACCTGAAGCTTTGCTGATCTTTCTCAGGTTGTCACCCTTGCTGACTATGACCATGTGGAAGAGATCACCAAGGAAGGAGTCAAGAAGGCCCCCTCTCCAGGCTATCCACTGGTCTGCGTCACCCCCTGTGATCCTCACTTCCCCAGGTATGCCATCATGAAGGAGCGCTGCAGCGAGGCTGGCATCAACCAGACATCTGTGCAGTTCAGCTGGGAAGTGGCTGCCCCCACTGATGGCAATGGGGCCCGGTCTCCTTTTGAGACCATCACTGACAACACCCCCTTCACCAGCGTCAACCACATGGTAGGTCTGGGAGCAAAAGAACTGCTTTCTCTCTTTGCTACTCTGACTCTGTCAAATTTCTTAAGATCTGTTCATGGCATTTGGAATAAAACAAACAGATAATACATAGTTTGTTGATTCTTACATATAGGGAAAGGTAATATAGTGTAATAGAAAGAAAACTAAGCTGATAATCAGTAGACCTGTTCACAAATCCTGATTCTGCATATTTTAACCATGTGATGGTAAGAGGTTACTTGCCCTCTCTTGGTCTTCATCTCCTGATCTGTAAAATAATATTTCTTTACTTAGCCACTTGACAAGGTCACTGACCAATGTCACTATGAATGATAAAGTACGTCCAAGATTCCATATATGTACCATTCAGTGATTACTATTCTTTTCACCTATTTTTAATCATTCTAAAAGTATTCAGATAGAAATTCCATAAAGACATGGATTAAGGTTTTTATCACATTTATATATCCCAAAGTGGCCAGAACTTTAATAGCACATTAATGGGCATTGTAGTGACCAATTTTACAAAAGGATAGAGTGGTTATTGAGTAATCAGCTTTACTCAAAGCCCTATGGGAGGACATGAAAAGAAGTTCCTAAGGTACTTGCTGTCCTCAAAGACCTTGGAGACCAGACCATCAGAGAGCAGTGAACAGTGCTATTCCCCAACCTTAGGAGCCAGTCCCCTACAGTGATTCTCCACATCACACCAGTAAAGTTGGTTCTCTTCCAAAAGAGACATGAAAGTGTTCAATTCAGGCTTAGCACAGAATCCGGCACGTAGTACGCAGTCCATTATTTTTGACTGAAAGAGTCACTCATGTCCATTGTTTTCGGCACAGCTTAGGCCGGAAGAGGCATTCTCTTGCAATATAACCGACTCAAATTTAAATCAGTTCTGTATTAAAAAAATTAAAATGGTAAAACTTAACAATTTATTGTTTCATAAGTAAGTCTGTGTTCAACAAAACCATATTGCTATAATTAAGCCAAATGTGCATTCTCTTAACACATACCAAATTTATGACTTGAGTTTTTCATCTTACAATGGATTGGTAACTAATACCCTTTACCCCAATTTCCTTTGCTTTATCTTTATTTCTTCAATTTGTTTAATACTGTTGAGTATATGCATTTTTATAAGATGCCCCAAATCCCTTCTGGACTAAGTCCATATATAAATTAATAAAGAGTTGTCAGCTAATGAAAAAAAAAGTTTAATGGAAAAATCTTCTTTAATTTTTAATGGACTTCAATGAAAATTGTTTTCATGTGAAGAGTTTATACATTTGTATGATTGCTTTGTGGAAGGTCTGAGGCATACAGAACTACTAATTAATTTTTCTCATTATGTACTTCCATATGAGGATGCACACATAGTCCTGGTGATCTACATTGCCTCTGAATAGATTAAGTTAAGCCCTGTTATTGTTCCTGTATATCTGGAAACATGAAGGAATCTATACAAAGACTCTCAAAGGTTGAGGTATCAGAGGACTAGTTCTCAGTTTCTAGCCTGCATGTTATTGTGACCTTTGTAGGGTCTGGGACTGGAACAGTAGGAAAGAAAGAGAAATAAGAACTCCTGGGGAGGGCTCTTCTGTATCCAGACATCATTATTATTACGCAAGGGCTCACTGCCCAACATGCATAGGAGCCAATACTGTGGCCCTGGGTTCTCGCCAAAAGAAGCTTTATTCCATGGCTGACTGACAATGAGATCAGAAGCTAAAACCTAAGATCTGCTTCCCAGTTGGTTGAGAGTGGGAGATTTTACAGGATGGGATGGATGGGGGAGAGCTGCCTCTTGGTTGGATGATAGAAAAGGGATGCATGTTTATATTCAAGGTAGTTAGTATTCTGTGTGGGGGCTTTTCAGCCTGTGACACCATTGACCAAAATCCTGGAAGACAAATTGAGGAATTTATATCTAGGTGTGTCCAGACCTTAGCCAATCTCTCTATACTCTCAGCAGCAGTGACTTGGAAGCCAACTGGGCTTGCTGAAAGGTCTGAAAAATAGTTGGGTAGTCCTTCTACTGAACCTAGCATATGAGGAGAACAATACTGTTCATAACCAGTCAAGTTTGGACTCTTGCTCCACATTTGTCTTTTCTGTTACCTGTTAGACTATAAGCACCTAGTGCTCTATCCCTAGTGCCTAGTTCATGGTGGAAAGTCAGAGATGAAAGAATGAATGAATGAATGAATCAGTCAGTCAGTCAGTCATTGGATGGACAGATCATTGGGTGGGCATACGGATGGCCTTCCTATGTTACTTTATGCTAATAGCTTATTGTGTCATATCACCCAGAAAATTCAGTGTAAGGGCCTGTTTATGTAGTGTGGGCATGTCTGAGGTGCTTTATTCTTCTTGTAGGTCCTAGATAGCATTTACTTCAGCCGGAGGTTCCATGTGCGTTGTGTGGCAAAGGCTGTGGATAAGGTGGGCCATGTGGGGACCCCCTTAAGGAGCAACATTGTTACCATTGGAACAGACAGTGCTATCTGCCACACCCCAGTGGTGGCTGGGACAGCCAGAGGCTTCCAGGCTCAGTCCTTCATTGCAACCTTGAAATACCTGGATGTCAAACACAAGGAGCATCCAAACAGGTCAGGCATGTGATTCCTTCCACCATGAGTGAGTTCCAGGTATTCCTTTATATGTCTTCCAGGTGGAACAGATCAGTGAATAATATTTCTGCAAAATAAATGTAGTGGTAATTAATACTTCAAAAAAATTTTCTTTCTTCTAAGGGTGAAGGCCAGTTAAGGTCCGTCCCCTTGTCTATCTTCCTAGCCTCTTTTTCCCTCACCCTGACATTTTTACCTTCCAGTCTGCCACAGAGAATCACAGGTAAATTTCCAAGGGCTTCCAACTCTTTTAGGTTGCATGCATTTTACCCCCAACCCCTGCAGTTAAATCCTGCTGCCCAGCAATACTCAGCTCATAGCATCTTTCTAGGAATATTTTCATCATTTTCTCCAGTTTAACTTAGACATGCCTCTGGCACCTGCCAATACATCTTGCAGAGCATTATCGTCATTCTTTCTCTCTGTCCACATGGTAGATGGTGAAACTTTAAGGGCAGAGGCCATGCTTATTTATTTTACATCTCTCATGTACCTAGTTCAGTGCTATTTGGCCTAAGGGGCACTTTCTGAATATCTGATGAACAAATGAGTGATAACACTGTCCAAATGCTAAGTCACTGGACTATTTTTCCTGTGCTTCTGTGATTTTAGTGGAGAGGGATATTGTTTTTATAGCAAAAGGGAATTCACATATACCATATATATTTATTAAATCCCACAGAGTTTAAGTGTGTGCCTTTATGAACAAACGAGTTCAGAGAAATGGGTTCCTTTGCATGGACGGAAAAAAATGGGTTTGAATGTGGACTCCAAAATACACAAACCCTCGATTTTTTCAAATAGGATAAAATTTGTTTTTGTTAAAGAGCAACAACAGAAGTATCCAGAGCACAACTGACCCCTTCCAGGAAAAGGGCCATCCTCTGCATCTGAGGCTTAAGTTCCTCTTCAAAATGTGGCTTTTTGCTTACAGAGGCATGCTATGCATAACACACCTTCAGGAAAACATATTGAAAGTTTAAACTTGCACAATGAAAACAAATGCAGCCTATAAGTACAGTTCTGTTGTGTAACAGCCTTAACCAATATTTGTTAAGCTCATATTTTATTTATAATCATATACTGCATGCACTGAAGAAACAAAAGAAATGAAGGAAATGGGCTTTGTCCTCAAAGTGGGGAGTCAAGATAAGCAGAGCCTTAAAACATACAAGAAAAAGCAGCCAATATAAATAAGTCGCATAAGTCACAGATTTCCTGGTACAAAGGCCACCTAACGGAGCTGAGGACTGTAGAGTAAGGGAGACTGAAGCTGGCAGGGGCCAGGCGAAAGGAGACACCATGTGAGTAGTGAGACACTGAAATTTCTAAGATATCTGGCTCTGTGGGGAAATTGGCCTTAGAGTTTAAGAATTCAATGATTTTTGTTTACAGTGCTAGGCCTGGAACCCAGCACCTCATACATGCTAGGCAAGTGCTCTACCTTTGAACTACATTCACAGCCCCAATGATACCTTTTTGACTCAAACAAACACTTTAAAAAATATGAGTGTGGTACCCTCCCAGCTTCCACAGATATTCATTGAGACAGAACAGGGACAGCTTCTGTATCAGTCATTCAGTGTTAGCGCCTAAGGATACAAAGCTTCCATTTAAAGTATAAGAAACATTTAAAGTAATCTGTGGTTGTGTTAACTTGTATAGAAAAAAACATCTCCGATTCCTGATTGCTATCGGTCTTGAGTCTGGAGGATCTCTTAGGGTGAAAAGCAACCCTACATATATATCCACACCCTCATATTCAGGTAGAAATTGTACATGGCAAGCTGCAGGGGGAAAAGATTGCTAAATTCATTGGTAAAAACAAATTTGTGATGAGAAAGAAACGCATCCTACTGACTGTTCAGAGCATGCAGTTAAACACCTGTTTCTGCCCTCTTCCCCTAGAATCCACATTTCAGTGCAGATCCCACACCAGGATGGAATGCTGCCTCTTATCTCTACCATGCCATTGCACAACTTGCATTTTCTATTATCTGAGTCCATCTACAGACACCAGCATGTCTGCTCCAATTTAGTCACCACCCACGACCTGAAAGGCATCTCAGGTGAGGATGCATTCGGTACTGCTTTTTCCCATAGCAGTCCTGTGCAACAACTCCGAGGACGTGGCTAAGTGTGTGTGTGTGTGTGGGGGGGGTACTCTGCTTTTCATGCCTTCCTGTTCTTAAAATCTGCGTATAGTGTATCCTTAGCAAGCATCTGAACTCAGACAATGAAATGAATATGAAAGAACAAGGACTCTGAAATCAAATGGACTTAGATTCGAATCCTTATCCCATTACCTATGCAACTGGACAAAAATAGCTTTACATCTCTGAGCCACTGCCTTCTTATCTGTAGCATGAGGGTAAATATTGCTACCAGTCACGGTGCAGATTCAATGTGTTGATGCTTTTAAATTGCCTACTGTAATAAAGTTCAGTTCCTCCCCTCCAGAAAGCATTTGTGGGTCTCTGCTCTAAAGTCCTATGATAGCAGAATCTTTAGAAAGCTCAAGAAAAGATGTTAGATGTTTAAGAATGGATTCTCCAGAAGCAGGAACTGAGAAATTTAGGGTATGAGTTATTTTTTAAGGAACAATACCTGTTTAAGGGAAGGAGAAGAAACAGGACTGGGAAGAGGGAGAAGTTAAACTCCCCTGTGACTGACAGAGTGAGAAACTCTGGCAAGATTTGTCCTACTTCCAGCCCAAAGGCACAAACCTTCCTAGCCCACCTCACCATCACTGATTTTGGGCTGCCCCCAAAAGCCATAACCTTGGGCTGAGCCGCTCTGCAACTGAGGCGGACCTGAAGGAGCTAAAGACTGAGGCAGTGGGCACATTTCTGTGTTCCCCACCGCAGACATTTGACTTTACAAAGAATCCTGTCCGTTTCCATTCACCTTAGCAAGTGCGCATTAAAAGTGCGCTTCCTCCCTCACAACTGATGAATCATTTAACAGTGTTTTTGAAGACATGAATGCATTCATATGCTTATTCATATTCACTAAGCATCCTTTTTGGTAGTGATGGTCTTTATTTGGTAGAGTTAGTTGAGGGCAGATTATTCTTAAATCATTGAGCTACACATCAAAGTTTAATCGGTCCCCATAAGCCGCTAGTGGGAGAAAGATATCATGTGGAAAGACTGAAACCTGCTTGAAAACAATTGAATTCAACACTGGCCAATTGAGTACCTAGTCTTTGTGAGACAAAGGCTGATTGCTGGTGGCAGGTATTCTAAGAAATGCATTAACTCTTTTAAAATACTATCAACACTTTTAGTACTATAAAAATTTTAAACCTAATGTGCTAAAATTATATCTGTAATCAGCTCTCTTCTGCATAAAGGTCTTTTTTTTTAATTTAGAACAGTTCACTTGCTTGGCAGCTTTTGATCCAATAATTTCTGCCTTTTGCAGGTGAGGTTTAGTCAAGCATCATTAGTGAGCTGTTTACTCATTAAGATACTTTTCCCAAAAGTTCAGAAACCATAGGAGAGAGAGAGGAGTGAGTCTGATGTTGGTTTTTTGGCTTTCCATAAAAGCTGTTCTTTAAATAGATCTTCAGAAATAGTAATTGGTCAGTGAATGAGCCATATCCTAAATCCATTTCTTCAAGTCTAGGAAGCATGTGAAGTACAGAACCACACTGGCCAGGTGTACAGATAAAGATACAGTGTGTTTCTTTTCTGAGCCATGCTTCTTCATTC
This sequence comes from Aplodontia rufa, assembly GCA_004027875.1. Lineage (NCBI taxonomy): Eukaryota > Metazoa > Chordata > Mammalia > Rodentia > Aplodontiidae > Aplodontia > Aplodontia rufa. Next base: position 36,205 of record PVKS010012058.1, on the reverse strand, counting down.
GTGGTGTTATTTGTCCATCTTTTCTTCCCTGGTTCCCAGGGTCCTGTAGAGGTGGAGTTCTCCATTTAACACCCGGCAACAGGCAGTGACACTCTTTCCGAGCTGTTCTCACATTCTCACTGTGCACTGGGAGCCCAGGTAGCTCTACTGATAGTCTCAGATGAGCAGAAAGTTCTCTCAATGTCAAAAATGTGAGTCTTGAGCTGGAGCTGTGGCTCAGCAGTTACAGTACTTGGCCAGTATACACGAGATTGAACCCCAGCACCACGTACACAACGCAGTCACAGAGCAACGAAGGCCACATGAAAGAAAAACTAAATAAAAATTGTTTCTCTCTCTCTCTCTAAAAAAAAAAATCTTTGAAAAAAAAATTGTGAGTTTCTTCTCCTCATCCTGCTTCTAGGCATCCTTAAGCCTACCTAAGCATTCCTTGTTCCTTCCCTCTCCGGCAGAGGCAGGGTTCCTGGATGATGTGGTCTATGACAGCGCAGCCCTGGGTCCTGGCTATGATCGCCCCTTCCAGTTTGACCCCAGCGTGCGGGAGCCAAAGACCATCCAGCTATATAAACACCTGAACCTCAAGAGCTGCGTGTGGACCTTTGATGCGTATTATGACATGACCGAGCTCATCGATGTCTGCGGGGGCTCTGTGACCGCTGACTTCCAGGTGGGTGCTCTGGGTTCTCGTCCCAGGGCTGTGTGCACGTGGCTGCTGGTACCAAGCCTGCTTGTACCTGAAGGACTTCACTGAGAACTTTGCCTCCAAAACTGGGCCAACCAGCCAAGGGATACTTCTTTGTAAGTCTCTCAGCAAGACCTTGGCAGCATTGTGCCCTCTCAATCAAGTTAATGTGTGAAACAATTACTGTTTGGCACAGTCATTTGTCAAATATCTAATATTTACTTCTCTGGCTATTTTTGTTTTTCCCTCCATGTATTTTGGAAAGCTGAAAAGATATCCACTCGATTGTAAGGTTTTTGCCATATAGGTGTATTCTCCCCCTCACTGGGGCAGTGAGTCAGAACGGCAGGCCTGCACCCTGCCTTTCAGAAGACAAGAAGGGTGCTGTTGGCCCAGGCACTGAGGAGAAAGAACTGTTTAAAACTCTTTCATTGCATACCTATTCCACGCTGACAGCCCCTATGGGATGAAGAGAGAGAGAGGTAAAATGATTAAACATTAGTGACCATTGGAGATTTTATAGCAAGAAGCCAGAGTCATAGAAAGGCAGTTGTATCAACTGGCCAACAAAACTAGGCTCATCTTCCTCATGGGCAAATAAATTCCAAAGCTGTTTTCATCCCATTTGGAGTACTTATCTCAATGAGACAAAAATTAGTTTGATGTTTGCTCTTCATTTCCAATTAGGGTTAACCTCACTGAAGGAGGGAACTCGTAGACGGATGTAATCATTTTGGGAAAGTATTTTTTATTAAAATCTGTCATTTTCTTTGCAGTGCCTCTGTTCTGGTTCTTCTCCTTCTGTATACACTACTGCCCTCTACTGAATAGAATTTTAAGGCTATCTTGGGTTTTGTTTCAGTTTCTGCAGTTACGTAACCAACAGCTGCTAGAAATTGCAAAAGTGATTTTTCCTCCCCTGGTCCCTCAAAAATTAGTATGCTCTGTTCTCTATTATTTTGCTTCAATTATAATCTATTATGTTTAGATTTATTTTCAGAGTATGCTTCAAAATCACAAAGACAAGAATTTTACATTGTTTGTCCCACTTTTAAAATCAACACAGAAATAATATATATGCAGAAGTAGTTCATTGTTGTGTTTCTTTAATAATAATTGCAACTGCTGAAATGTGAAAGAAAAAATATAGAACCTAGAACCATTCCTAGTTCAGATCTTTCTCTGTCAAATATCACAGACTTGGATGAAATATAACCTCGCTGAGCCTCATCTGAAATAGCAACTATAAGTTCAACATGGGAAAGTACCTAGCCCAGTAACTGGAATAAAATATGTAGGCAGCAAATATTTGTCAGGGTATTTTTACTTTTTAAAGGTTAGGAAGTAACACCATGAAGTCTAAAAGAGAATATTCTCAAGAAAGAAACAAAGAGGGGAAATTAATTTTTCCAATCAACTAGGGGATTGTTGAATTTCTCATGTCAATAATTATGAAATTGGGGCAGGTGTATTTAGCAAAACCTGTGTTTTAATGGACAGACATGGTATAAATTCCAGGTAAAATCTGGAAATTTTCTAAAGAAAACAGAATATGTCATGTCTAAAAGGGATGTTTAAGTGAATGTGGAATTAGTGGAGTCTTTTGAAAAAGTTGAAATCAAATTTTAAATCACTGGGGCAATTTGCATATGAAAAACACTTTTTAGAAAATAAAGTTTTCCATGTCTTAAATATTGATAAAGCATTTGGAGCTTTTCCTTCATTATCAATAGAAGTAAGCACTTTACATTGTATTTTCAAGTCAAAAGAAATATAAGTCCCATAATATGTTACAGCATTTGGCCAATGACAAAATGAAATTATTTCAAGCTAACAGCTTTTTGTTATAAAAGATGTACACATTTGTGGAAGAAAATATAAAAAACATTTTTAAAAATGAAAGACCAACTCCCCCCATTTATACACATAAACATAGCTTTACCATGAAGGCTTTGCTAGTCTTTTGTGATCTTTCCACCCATTTTTGTTCATTTCATAGTAAAACAAATATCATCAGGCCAAATTTATAGCAATAACAGAAACCTCTTTAGAAAGAAGTATTCTGGTTGCCATTTCACAATTCTTTCCAAAGCATCATACAGGATAGGACATTATCCAAGTATCTGTGACCCAAAGCCGTGTGTTGGTTGGCTTCCAAGATATGATTTCCAGGTCTTTGCTCCCGGAGCAGGAGGCACGAGTGCTCACTGACACATCCTAAGCTGGGCGCCTGTTGCTCCCTGGAGTCCGGACTTGGGCCTCTTCCCAATCATGGTTGACTCAGGCTGTCCTGCAGGTCCCTGGCGAGCCCCCAGAAGAGGGAGAATGTGCTGAATGGTAGGGAGATCCCAGAGCCAGCAGGTCTCTCTCTTGGGAATACCCCTGATACTTTTAATTTTCTAGCAGTGGAGAGTAGAGGTAAAGCTAATTCTCACTCTTCAGAGGTATTTTGTTAAAAAAAAAAAAAAAAGCCTTTAGTTCAGAAAAGACTTTGCAGACCAGCCAATCTAAACAAGGATCGATCGTGACCGTGTTCTACCCTGTTACTTTACTTTTTTTAAAAAAAATAAAGTTCATGGGCTGGAGCAGTGTCTCAGCAGTAGAGTGCTTACCTGGCATGTGGGATGACCTGGGTTTGAACCCCAGCACTACATACCTGACTAAGTGTTGGAAAAATAAAAACCAGATGAAGGAAATAAATAAAATTGATTCTCTGTTAAAAAATTAAATAATCAAAGTTTGGCTGTGGGTACTTTATTATTAATTATTGGATGAATACGTAGTGAGTGAAAATTGAACGGAGGGGATGACCCTATGCCCTTTCATCCCAGGGAAGAAATAAACCTCTGTGCATGCACCCTGTTTCCTTGCCAGGTGAGGGACTCCGCCCAGTCCTTCTTGACAGTACACGTGCCTCTCTATGTGTCCTACATCTATGTGACCGCCCCCAGGGGCTGGGCCTCCTTGGAGCACCACACGGAGATGGAGTTCTCTTTCTTCTATGACACGGTTCTCTGGAGAACAGGTATGACTGCAGACATCTTAATTTTTCTTGTCTCACTCAATCAAGCTTAAACAAATAGTGACTTGACAGCTGCTCCATTTCTGTTTTCCTGTAGAAGGCCGAGGAGGGCCACCTCAAGCTGGGAAAGTGTGCAGATCTATGGTTCCTGAAAAAAGAGCAATGTCCCAATGTCCGTATCTGTGGATGCCAAAAGGCAGATTGCCAGGGATCCAGAGTAGAAGATGACAAGTGTCAGTGGGTCCTAGACTGCCCATTAGGGATTCAGGGCGTGCGTATTGTTACGGAGTATGATCCTGCTCAGCTTCTCCTGGTTAAAAATGGTGTGCTTCATCTTGTTTAAGAAGCAAAAGCATCTTCAAATTAGAAGCATGGAAATGGGACTATGTCAGATCCACCTGACTTGATAGTTAGGTCAAGTGGCCTACTTAATTCATTTGATGTGGTTGGCTCCTTTTTTGAATCTCCAAGTAAAGATTTTAACAAATGCTGAATTTTTAAAATGATCTTCCCCGCAGGCTTTCCCCTATTCTTGCCCCTTTCCAGAGGAGCCCTTATGGGCTGGATCTGAGGCAGCCCCTCTGCTGGTAGCACACACCTCAATCCCACTCAGTGTCTCCCCCATATACAAGGCTTCTCCCCTTGTACCGCAGGTTCTCTTTTCCACTCATTGCAATAGGGCATACTTGTTTCTGCTGTTCTTTTGAGTTTTATTTTTCTCATTTCCAGGGTCCTATACTTCAACAGGACCCCAAACCCACTTCTCCTTACTTCTACTTCTCCCATCGCCCCCCTCCCTCTCTAGGGCTGATGCACTTTATCTGAGGCACACAATAGGACTTCAGGAGTTGTCTTTAGGGAGGGTTTCATTTCTAGTTATTAAAAGTACATCCTTGCTTCTCTCAAGTGACTTAAGCTCAAATCATTTCTTTATATCTTTCATGGGAAAATAAGTTTTCCCACCTGGGTCAGATAATTCATTGAACTTTGGTATTTGGTTTTTTTTTTTTTTAACTTTATTTTTCTCCCTTGATGACCCCTTTTTGGGGTCTTTATGAACTCGCTGGGCATCACGACTGCAGTTGCCTTTTCTAAAGTCACAGCTTGCTTATGCCATGCCTATGTATCTGGGCTTCTGCAAGCTTTCCTTTCTTTCTCCATTGGTTTCAGTACTAAATGTAGCCACGGGACTTATGACTTTATTAATTCTGAAGGGAAAAGGAAATATAATATGAAGCAGATGTATTTTGGTTCATAAAGTTTGATGGTAAGAAGTTTTAAATCCATTATTTTCTGAGCTGTGACCCTGCATATGAAGTATCGGAACGTATAAGTATGAAGAGTCTATGTCGAGAACAAAGGAAGTATTCAAAAAAGCCAAGTGGGATGAGCTATCAGTATGATTTAATTGCAGATATCCCACTATAGTCTATGCTTGTGTGAGTATATAAATTTTCTCTTATGTCACATTCAAAGAAATGTGCAGCTTTACTTAGAGATGTCCCTGAGATAACTTCAGAGTAGGCTACCACTCGACAGGTCTTCTCTATGCCAGCCATAACTTGGACATTCTGTGTATGCTTGTCCAGGAATCCAGACAGACAGTGTGCTCTCTGCAAGGCTTCAGATAATACGAATCTATATTCGAGAGGATGGCCGCCTTGTCATTGAATTCAAGACCCATGCCAAATTCAGAGGTAATACAGTGTGTGTGTGTGTGTGTGTGTGTGTGTGTGTGTTTTATAAAGAAAGAGAAAAAAAAGAGAATTTTTATTTTTCATCTAGTTTTTGTTTTTCTGACACTTAGTTGTGTATGTGGTGCTGAGGTTTAAACCCAGGTCCTCATGCATGCCAGTCAAGCACTATACCGCTGAGCCACTGCTCCAGCCCCTCAGTGTGGGTTTTGTGACCAGAATTTTATTACGAAGTAATTTGAACATACAGATAAGTTGAAAGAATAGAGCAATAAAAATCAAAGTCAGCAGTGGTTAGCATTTTACTCGACATGGATGAACATACGTGTGCACACCTTTTTGTCATAGCATTTGAAAATGAGTTGCTGTCTCATGTCAAGTTACCTTAAGTATTTTAGTATGTATCTCCAAAGAACAAGGATGTTTCCTTACACAATGTCGTTTTCACCTCCAACGCATCAATTCAATAATACCCAGTTCCTGCGTGTATTTTCTCTATTATCCCCCAATTGTTTTTTCTGCTTGTGTTTCTTTATTTTTACCCATTTGTGTTAAGGTAGTGGATCCCATCAAGCTTCACATGTCACATTTTGGTTGTTTTCTCTCTTTAGTTTTTTTTCTTGTTAATCTAGAGTAGTCCACCTACTTTTATTTATTCTCAACAGTCTCTGAAGTTTTAGAGAATAGAGGTGTCTTCTAAGTCAGGTCCTTCACCTAGTAATATTTACAATCTAAAATTGTCTTCTTCCACTAAGGACTTAGGTGGCCCTAAATGTGATTTTTATTCAACATTGATATTTTCCTTTATAAACTTCTAACCCTTTTTTTTTTTTTGTCCAAACAGCATGTTGGCTTGAATTCAAAGTTAGTTATATTCACCATCCATACTAACCTAATGGCCCATCTTACTGAATGTAAGCTCCACACCATTTCCAAAGGCATATTCATATTGTGTACGTATGTGATGGCCTTGTGAGTGGGGTGATTGGCTGGTGTGGATGCTGTGCTGTCTCAACCGTGTGGAATATATTTGAAGGAGCAAAAGGGTAAAGCCTTAATTGATAGAATGACATGAATTCAGTTCTCAGACCTTTGGAGGGGTTTTAGCCCAAGTTCAGTAAAACTCACAAGTAAGGCTGTGTGTCTGCTTGACACAGGACAGTTTGTGATGGAGCACCACACTCTCCCAGATGTGAAATCCTTTATATTAACTCCAGACCACCTAGGAGGAATTGAATTTGACCTGCAGCTCTTGTGGAGTGCCCAGACTTTTGATTCTCCGTATCAACTCTGGAGAGCCACAAGCTCCTACAACAGGTGAGTAGTGACAGAGGCTTTTGGGGTTGAGCTGAACGGTTTTCAGCTTCTTTCAGAAGCTTGAATCATAAGGGTTTCCTTTGAAGTCTGCATTTCTGTTTTTAAAGGGACAAGAAACAAGCCTCTGGCAAATAGAGGAAGAAGCAAATCCAGCACAGATCAACTTCTGATATATAAACCAGGCAGTGACCAGGGTTATTCCAAGGGAAAAACCAGGAGCACGCATCACTCCCACCCACACCCCACTGGCTAGAACTTAGTCACATGGCACTTCTACCTAGAAGAGAAGCCAGGAAATGTGTCCAACTGAAACATTAATATTGTAAAGAGAAGAAAAATATTGTAAAGAAAATTTGTTTCAATTATCACAACCAGTGCAATATCTAGGATATCTGGTTTTTAGGTCCAAGAGTCACCTTGATGGTCCAGTGTCCAATAAATAAATAACAATATTTACTCCTTTCTCATACTCAGCATGCAGGTAGAATAAGAAGTAGAGAAATTCAGTGAAGTAACTCTCTTTTAAAAGAAGAGTGTGGAAAGTAAAATTAAAGACCACTGTGCAAGGAAAAGAGGGTAGGGAGGAGCCTGTCGTAAATATTATCACAGTTTTATAGGTCACGAAATTGAGAGTATATGTAACATGAAAATCGTATTCCAATTTTATAGTCAAGAAGTGGCAGATTGTCTTAATCATTTTCAAAAGTATTTCCTTAATTATACATTTTTTAATTTTATTATGTGGTGATTCCTTTGGAATCTACATATAGTAATCTTCAGGGATGGTGCTTCCTAGGACCTCATGAGATTATTCATGTACTCTGTCCCAATTTTACAGGCAAAGAAACCGTTCTGCTTTAAGTCCTCCTTCCCTTTGCCTCCTGGATGGAGTCCACACCATCACGCAGCACACAAAGCCCAACCCTCCCCTGAACTTCATCTCAAACTCAGCCTTCCAGCCACATCCAGTATCTTACCAGTACCTGAACCTCCACCCCCACCCATCCACACCCAGGTGCCCTTGTAATGCCTATACCCTCTCTGCTCTTCTACTCCTGCACAATTCCAACTCCACTGCGACCCAACTCAAATACTGATCCCTGTGGGACAGCTTCTCCGACTGTGCAGTGCTAGTCTCTTTAGCCTTGTGGTCCCAGTTTGTTCCGGCTTCCACCGTAGCATAGCTGATTGTCTTGCGATGGCCCGTATGTTGGTTCCATCAGTTCCTTAGGTGGAGGGCTTCCCCAGGATGAAAGGCTTGTTCATCTTAAATCCCACTGCAGGTTTTAGCACATGGTAGGTCATGAATAAACAGCCGTTAGGAACTTACCTTTGAGGTAAGGAGATAAATACAGATAAATAAATGACAAAATGAAGACTATATTCAAGCATTCTGTGCTAGGGGCACGGTGAGAGCTGTAGAATGTTAAGACCATAGTTGTTCAGGGAGCAGGGCCCTTTGGGGGCTGGGACTCACTCAAGGCTTCCTGAGTGTGGTGGGTCAACTGGTGTTCCAGTTCGTGGTATGGAAAACGTTTAGATTTTAGAAAGGAGGTGAGAACAACAGGATCGAAGACCTGCTTCTAGGCTGAGTTTGACATATTTGCTAGGTTAATGAAGAAATTGACCTAAATAGTATTTAGGAATGGGGAAGAGTAAGACTGAGGGTTGGGGAAGCTATGAGATTTGTTCTGCTTTCATTCATTCAACCAAACATTTATTGAACATTTACTGTGTAGCAGAAAGTCTTCTGGGAACTTTGAATATATCAGTAAACAAAATAAAGATCCTTGAATACAGGATTTGCAGCAAATTAAGAAGACACAGAAACAGTAGAACTAATCAATAAGCAAAGCATAATCACTTGCCACATAATGACATATGGACAACAGTGGTTCCATAAAATTATGCCACCTGGTGACATTGTAGCCACCTTAGTTTGTATAAGTGAACTCTATGATGTTCACACAATGTTGAGATAGCCTAATGACATGCTTTTCAGAACATGTGCCTGTCATTAAGTGACATGGGACTGTATAATACACGTCAGAAAGTGATAAGTGTTATAGAAAACTAAAGCACAGAGTAGGGTAAGGGGAACCCAGGATAGGGGACATTATAATTTTAATTAGGGTAGACATCATGATGAAGACAAGTTTGAATGAAGAATTGAAGAGGGTGAGAGAGTTGGCTAGGCAGATATCTGGGAACAGGGTACCTCTCATAGTTCCTGAGATGGCAGCATTTCCCACAGGCCAGTGTGGCTGCAGGGGAGAGGGCAAGGAGGAGGGTAATGGACAAAAGGTTGAAGGGAGAGAAGTGGGATAGGGCCACTGTGCAGAGCCCTGGAAGCCAATGTGTCAACTCTTATAATAAGAGCTCCCGCAGGGACTGGGCAGAGGAGCAACATGACCTGGCGTGACTTTTTTAAAAGCAAGGTCCAGTCATGGGTTTTTCTATCTAATTAAATATTTCTGTTAATTAAGGGTTACTGTCACATTATAGGTGTCAGTTTTCATGAAATTTGAATATAGTATATGAGGTCTCATTTTCTGCTGGTCTAAGCTTTGGAGGAAGATAAGGATCATGTAGGAAAACTGCAGATACACAGACCTTAGAATGAGAAGGAGCTTAGAAATGAAGGTCCCAAGCATATATGGCTTCGGAAAGTTATATGAGTGTGGCAGCGGCAAAGCCAAGTCAGGTTTAGGCTTTCTCCCAGTGCCCAGCCTGTGCCTTTCCACTAAAATAACCCCAAGCTATATCACAGAAGTTTTGCTACTTTTATAAAAATCCTTATTATCACTTTGCTAATAAATAATGACTAGGGACATTATTATCAATGGCAGAGTTCTTGCCTAGTTCTTGCAAGGCACTGGGTTTAATCCTAAGCACAGAAAAAAAGAAAAGAGAACAAATAAATAAACATGCAAAAAAAATCAAAGAATGAATACAATAAATATTAGAACTGTTCAAAGATCACTTTCTACAGTTAAAATTAGGATTCAGAGCCCTGCATTCTTTATCCAATGGATATCAGCTTCCCAAGTCCCTTGGAGAATCTTCCAGAAGTTCCTGGATATCTGGCTGCCTTCTGGGTGACCCACCAGGGCTAGTGCTGCCACCTGGTGAGGAGTGTGGGAAGCCACGCAGGTGAGGGGAATAAAGGCTCCCTGCCTTCAGGGTCATGGCTTAGAGAATCCTGTATGACTCCAGAAACAGGGAGATGCCCAGTGAGTTTTCCCAGTGAGAAGGGATCCATGCTTTTCAGCTTCCTAAAGGGGAGAGGCTGTACAGTCTGGGAGGGGAACCTCAAAACTGAGTGCTAATGAAGTGGGGTGAGGGTGTACACAGGATGCTGCTTCAGCCAAGAGTGGTGTCCCGCAATCCTGAAGCATTTGCCACATAAATAAGCTCTTGCATTTGAGAATGCATTGAACAGGTACCTGTGCACAAGAAGCACTGATCACCCTGTCTAACAAGTTTTGTGAAATCTTAAGGAAATGGCCAGTTCTGTTTTGTCAAATCACCTGAGTCTACTGGGTTTTTAAAAGCCTTGTGACTTCTCATCTTTCCTTACAAAAAGAACTTGAATAAGTGAAAGTAGCTCTATTGAACACCTCTGAATAATACCTGGAAGGCTCAAATGTTCAGATTAGCTCTGAAAATGATATTGTGGACTTGTAAGATTCCTAGATCCTAGACACAAATTCCATCTGAACACTGTTGGAGGAAGCCAGTGTCTTTCTGGTGTAGTTAGCAGTCTCTCCATGGTTTGCTGTGACCACAGTCTGCTCTGCCTCTTCCCAGGAAGGACTACTCTGGAGAGTACACCATCTACCTCATCCCTTGCACGGTGCAGCCCACCCAGCCATGGGCAGACCCGGGAGAGAAACCCTTGGCCTGCACTGCCCACGCTCCGGAAAGGTAGGCAAATCCTCATATGTGATTTCCTGATTTGTGAATTCTCTTCCTCTCTAATGTTTGTCACTCCAAAGTCCATGCTCACCTTGCTTTTAGTCATTCACTGACGTGCACAGGATGGGTGGAGTCAAGCCATCCACCACACACGTCCGCAGAGAATCCCCAGCTGCAGCTGAACAAGGCAGCTCTGTGCCTTCTGCTTTCAGCTCTCATGTGGCAAGCTAGTGTCCTTTCATAGTCTAGTTAGTGCCTTCTTCACGTGTCTGTGATTTTTGTTAATGACTTCCATTTTTTAAATGGCTCCCAGGCATGGGATTGAAGTGCCTTCTGGTATTCATAACTGCAGCAAGGCCATGATGTGTCCCGTGGAGTGCTGGGTGTGTAAGGTACAGTGTCGTTGGCTGTGAGTTCAATGTTAATGAATCAACACTAAATATTAAATAAGGAGTCTTTAAACAGAAACGTAGTTGATCAGTTGATGAAGTTTTGTGACCAAAAAGCTCATAGAAACCTAACCCTGTAGTTCCCCTTGGAGCACTGCTTCAATGCCCACAAATTTACTGTTTTGGGAGACTTTCTGGACCTTAACTTCTATGAATGACAAAAGTCAACTGTCCATCAGCTTCTAGCCTGCATTGTGCATTTGTTCACTCACTGGACCAAGATTCGTTCAGCCCCGCTCCCATGCTTTGCTCTGGCCTAGCCGTTGAGAATATAACAGTAAATTAAAGCAGTTGATTAGAAGCAACCTGGATGCGCAGGCATTTTATAGTTCAGAATGACCTCTCTCAGAGCAGAGCAAGGTGGGTAGAAAACGATTCTCCTACCCAAGTACTAACCAGACCTGACCCTGCTTAACTTCCAAGATTAGGTGAGATGGGGCACATCCAGGGTGATGTGGCTGTAGATTAGGAAACCTTTCCAAGAGAAGACGTAGAAGACAGAACCTGACATTAGCATTAAGATAATTTGAAATGCAACTTGCAAGTTGTAAGACTGAGAACTGGCAGTTGATTTGTCAGTGCTGCTCACTGATGAGCTTAGCCACGAGCAGGTTTGTGGATTGAGGGGGGAATACGGGCCTGGTTGGTGTGGATTCAAGAGAGGGAGGTACAAATGCAGAAACCGCAGAGACAAACAATGCTTAAGGAATTTGCTAAAAGGACATTAGAAAAATGGAACAATAACTGGAAACAAATGAGTCAAACAAAAAGGCAGTTTTATTCAGTTGTGTTTTAGGGTGGGAGGTATTTTGGGAAGTTCATATGCTGGTAGGAATAATCCAGTAGAGGGGGTAGTCGGACAGTGCAGGGGAGAGAGGGAACGTTCACAAGCAGAGTCCATGAGTGGGGCTTGAGGGGAAGGGCTGGCCTTATCGAGGAGCCCAAAGAGTCCTCCTGTGAAAGCTGGCAGAGCCTGTGGACCCAGGTCGATTGGGGGATGTGAGAATGAAAACCAGGTATCTGACTGAATCAGCGGAAAGAAAAGCCAGGTGTTGGCTGGAAGTGAGGAACGCTATGATTCCAGAAAAGAGGAGGAAGTGAACCGTCATCTCTAGGAAGGCAGAGGAGTACAGCAGAGGGCAATGCCCGCAGCAGCAGGCAGGTGGAAGCCAGCTGAACTGGCCAAATTGCCATGCTGTTGAAGTTGAGTAGACTGCGCATCTGCAAAGCACACAATCGATAAAACAGTGGACAGCCATTTCCTCCAAAAGCTTTCTTTGCAGCCCTATGCATGCCCACCCCATTCCCATCCCTGGGTAACTGGTGGTCTGCTTTCTGTCATTATGGATGGGTCTTCATTTTCTAGAGCTTTATACAAATGATGACATACTGTATGAATTCTTTTTCTCTGGCTTATTTCACTCAGCCTGATTATTTTGATTGATCTGTGCTAATGTGCAGAGCAGTAGTTTGTTCTCATTAGTGTTGAGTTGTATTCCATGGTGGAGATTTAATACAGTTTATCATTTCATCAGTTGATGGACATGTGGGTTGTTTCAGGTTTGGGGCGATGATAAATAAAGCTGTTACAAGTGTCCAGTGCAAGCCTTATATGGGCATATGTTTTCTGTTTTCTTGTGTAAGCCCCTCAGATTGGAATGGCTGGATCACACAGTAGATTATGTTTCACTTTTCAAGAAACTGCCAGGGGTTTGTAAGTAGTTAATTGTGTACATTTCCCCCCTGAGTATGTGAGTGTTCCAGGTCCTTTGCATCCTGCTAAACGTGGTCAGGAAGGTCTTGCTGTGGTTGAAGAATTAATGAATGGGGCTGAAAAAAGAGAGGAAATGAGGAACTGGGGAAATAGGCATTGGGGAGTGAGGCATCTGTGCTGGTGCACAGGATACATATGAAGAGGTGGGGGCTCAATCAGGTGGAAAACAAGCGCCATGGAGATGAGGAAGTCAGGAAACTGAGAGGCAAAGATCTGGATGGTTCTTCCATATAGATATCAAAACAAGCGTGAATGATGGCAGGAACAAGGCTAGAGAGTCTCATAATCATCCTCTTTAGGGAGGCAAGGTGACCAGGAAAGCAATAGTTGGCTTCAATAAGGAGGAACAGAGGGGCAAATAATTCAATAGAATATGCTAAGGAATTTTTAACCATTTATTACATTTTAAAATTACAAAATGTTTTAAATATTCAGAGGATCAGAAGTTGTGGATATGAAAAATAAACATATGTTTTCTCACCTTAAGAAACACATTACCAGTTCTTGTTATTTATTTTTGTGTTTATTTATTTGTACTGAGGACTGAACTCAGGGGTCCTTTAACAGTGAGCTATATCCCTAATCCTTTTTAATTTTTTTTTATTTTGGGATAGGGTCTTGCTAATTCACAGAGGCTGGCCTTGAACTTGAGATCCTCTTGCTTCAGTTTGCAAGTGGCTAGGATTATGGGCATGTGCCACCGTACCTGGCTACCAATCCTTTTTAAATGCCCTCAGTGTTCTATCCAATCATATTTTGTCCCTCCTCCCTCTAAAGTGACCACTAACCTGATGTTTGTGTTTACAATCCCTAGTTTTGCTTAATGGTTTTACTTCATGTTTACTTCTAATTGCTTTGCATGTTTTTGAACTCTACGTAAAAGTTTCATACTGTGAATTATCTCTATTGCAATTTTTTTTTCTTCATTGATCATTATTGATTGCTTTGTATTGATTCATGTATCTGTAGTTCATGGCTCACTACATTAATGCATTCATTGTAGGAATATTCTACAATTTGACCATTCTATTTGGTTTATTCCATATTCTAATATTAAAAATATTCATATATATCCAAATTTAATATATTATAATTAATATATATGCATATATAATTTCTTGGTGCAAAATGATTGCAAAATGAATGAAGAGAGATACCAGTCCATCTCCAGGCCCAGTGCTGTGTGATGAGGAGGCTGCAGCGGGGTAGTGTAGTGACCATGCTGATATCCTTGTCTTCTATCAGGGAGGTCATTACTTAGAGATTCTCCATTATTTCCAGAGTGACTTTCTTCTGGGCCTCACCTTACTTTCAGTCCTTTGCATGGCTCCATGTGTGCACAGTGGAATTTTCTCCAAGTCAGGCAAATGAGCTGTTGATATACAACGCCTGGTCATATCAGAGCTGTTGAAGCAGAGTTAGCTCAGGCTTCTGTGGGCTCCAAGTTCTTTCTTCACCCTAACCCTCTCAAGTCTACCCAGTGGCGCACCTTCAAAAGAAAGTAGGAAATAATCAGATGAACACTATTGGAAAAGAAGAGCCTGAAAATAATTCCTCACTCATTCTTCTCTGATGAATATATGCATCAGAACTTAGCATTGAGCATACATGCATGACACAGACCATGGAATCTGTAGTGGTGAAGCAGATGTCAATCATAGTGACACATTGAAATAAAATGTGAAACCATGAGAAGCACTGGGATTGAAAAGTGTCAAGGATGATGAGAACAGGTGCCAAGGGATCTAAAGTAGCCTGGAAGGTAAGAGGAAGAAGGAAAACTCCCAAGAGAAAGTAGAATTCAAGTCGTCCTCTAAAGGATAAGTAAGAATTATCTCAGCAAAAGAAGAGAGAGTGTTCTGGCAGACTATTCAGCAAGGTCACATTCAGAGAACTTCAGATTTACTAATCTCAAGTTAATCTTTAGGGCCATCAAGCAAAATACATTGGTTCCTTAACCCATCTACTCTCCAACTCTTCTAAATTATTTTTTTTAAGAGAGAAGGACAGTGAAAGAGAGAGAGAGAGAGAGAATCAATTCTTACAGAGTTTTTCACTTTGCCTTAGTTGCTCCAACAGTTAGTTGTGTACGTGGTGCTGGGGTTTGAACCCGGGTCCTCTTGCTTGCAGGGCAAGCACCAAAACCACTGAGCTTCTAAACTGTTTTATCCTAACTTCTTGGAAACTTACTCCATCTCTCCTGTCCTCCTCCCCAACCAATTATCTTGTGCCCTGCTGTGTGGAGGGTACAGAATAAGCCAAAAAGAACTCACACAAGCTTCTATCATCCTATCTACCCACCTGTGTGCACCTGAGCTTATGTCCTTGTTAGTATAAACAGTCTATAAGGTCCTCTCCAAAGGCAGCTGCACTAGAACCTGAAGTCTTTTGTCCCCTTTATAAAGAACATCTCAGCAATCGTCCCCTCTCCATGAATGCCTCTAGTTCTTATCAAGGTCAACAGTGACTGCACGGTCCTGGGTCCTGGATGGAGCCTCAGTCTTCCTTTTCATGGCGCTCAGCAGCACTTAACAGTTGATCAGTCTCTCCTCCTTGAAACTTTCTTTGCTCAACTGGGGTATCACACTGTAGGTCTCTCTCCCACCTCACTGGCTCTTCCCCTGTTGCTTTTGCTCTCTCTTTTTCATACTCTTTGAATTTGGAATGCCCTAAGGGTCAGGCTAGAACAGTCTCTTCTCTATCGCTTTTAAATTGCTTACAGATTTCCTTGATCCTCGACTTTTGAGGTTTTAAGTACCAGTGAGCTCCTACAGCCCAGGGCTCACCTCTCAAGTTGACACTTGTCCATCAGATTGACAACTCAGCCTGTCCATGTGGTTCTCACAGGCCTCTCAAACTCAGCATGTCCAAAACACATCTTCATTTTTCTACACCAAATATATTCCTTCTGCAGTTTTCCATCTCAGTGAAGGGTAAACTCTAACTTGCTAGGTCAGGGATCAGCAAACAATTCCAACTCTCTGCCTGCTTTTCTAAATGAAGTTTTACTTTGGAATAAACCACACACGATGGTTCTGTGTTGTCTGTCGTTGTTTTCATTGCTACAACAGGAGTTGAGAAATTATTTCCTTCTTTTGTTTCATTGCAAATATTTAGGTTATAAGACATGATGTTTTCATATTCATATAAATAGTGAAATGTTACTACAATCAAGCAAATAAGCATGTCTGTGTCCTCACATAGTTACCTTTCTTTGGTAATAGAACACCTGAAATCTAAGTAAATTTCCAGTACAAAACACAATATTATTAAATATTATTAACTGTAATCATCATGCTTTGCTGTAAATACCCTTATCCTCTGTAACTGCTACTTTGAATCCTTTGGTCTACATTTCACCATGTCCTACTCCTCCCCACACCTGGTAGCTACTCTTCTCTTTGTTTCTATGTATTTGACTTCTTTAGATTTCACATATAAATGATATAATGAAGTATTTTTCCTTCTGTGCCTGACTTATTTCACATATCATAATGTCCTTCATGTTCATCCATGTAGTCACAAATTGCAAGATCTCATTTTTAAGGCTAAATCGTATTCCATTATATATATATTATATACCATATTTTCTTTCTTCATTGAAATCCTCATAGACACTTTAGTTATTTCTGTATGTTGACTATTTTGAATACTGCTGCAGTAAACATAGGAGTGCTACTCCTCTATGAAGTGTTAATTGCATCTTCTTCAGATATATATCCAGTAGTGGACTACTGGGTCATTTGTAATTTTTTGAGGAATCGTACTCTTTTCCATGATGGCTGGACTGATTTATATCCATGACCACGTTATTTAGGATTTCTAGCTCAACCTTCTCCTAGTATTCCTTGTCTCTCCTAATTTTTCTCCTCATCACCTGTTACCTTCTAGCATGTTATATCATTTTTAAGCTTATATTGTTTGCTATCTCCTCAGTAGAGTGTAGTTTGCCTGGGACCATATTTTCTGGTTTGTCCACAGATGGATTTCCATTACTGGAATAGTATCTATCATATAGTAAATGCCTGGTGGTTGTTTATTGAAGGTATGAATCCTGAGGCAGTAGAGATCATGGAAAAGAGAACCAGTCATGAGACCAAAAGACGTCCATTCTGCCTAAATCCCAGAAGGGAGGGGAAGAAGGAGAGGAGGCTCAGGAAACAGGCAAAGGCCAGGGTTTTGTAAGTCTTGTCAAAATGTTGGTCTTCACCCTAAGGATTATAGAAACAGAAAGATCTTAAGCAAATATGAGGGTTTTTTTAAAAGAGAAAGAGAAAAAGAGAGAACCAATTTTATTCAGTTTTTAGTTTGGGTTTGGTTGCTCCGACACTTCATTGTGTACTTGGTGCTGGGGTTTGAACCCGCATCCCTGTACTTGCCAGGCAAGTGCCATAACCGCTGAACCACAGCTCCAGCTCAAATATGAGTTTTTGTATTTTTTTTTAATTACACTAGTTCATCGATTGCATCATATAGAGCGGATTAGAAGGAACTGAGAGTGACTCCAGGAATACCTATCATAGTAGGGCTGGTAGTTCACATTTGGTCCTTCACTGGGATAGGAACACTGGAAGGAAGATCGAGTTTGTAGGGGAAGAGTAGGCTGAGTTTGAGGTATCTTTGAGACAGCCAAAGCTATGAGAGGTGGGCCAGAGAAGTGGCCCAGCAGTATGGCGCTTGCCTGACATGCATGAGGACCCAGGTTCGGGCCCCAGCACCACATACACAACTGTCAAAACAACGAAAACAAATGAAAAGTTAAATAAAATTGATTCTCTCTTTCTCTTCCTCTTCTCTCTCTCTCTCTCTTTAAAAAAAAAGAACTATCAAAGGAGCAGTCAGCTGCAGACAGAGATATTTCTGGAGCTCAGAAAAGAAATCAGGAGTAGAGAATTGAATGTAGCATCAGTACCTTTGGAATGAAAAGTGGACTCAATGACAAGACTAAGATCACGTCAGGTGAAATTATTGAGAGAAAACAGGAGGGTCCTGGAGGAGTTCTTACCTGCCAGCAGGAGGTGGCGAAGGGACCAAGGAAGAAGGCCAGGGAAGTGCGAGTAAGGGGCCAGGCAACAGAGTGCCTCCTAGCAATGTCCTAAAAAGTGGCACACAGAATAAGCTTTAATGGGGTGGAATAGTAACAGTCACAGTCTCAGAGCCTGCAGACTGGGAGGAATTCTGGCTCATGCACCAGGGCAGGGAGCCCGTTAGCAATCAGACAGCAACTTTGAGAGCCCTCAGAATGAAAGGGAGAAAGAAGCAAAGGATACCAAAGAGTTTCAAAGACTAATTAAATTATTCCTCTTCAAGAGAGCAGATCAACCTCATAAAGATCAAATGAATTCCTTCTCCCTCCTGTATCTCTCTATTCAGTAAATATTTAGTGCCCACAGCAAAGCTCAGTGCACAATCCTGAGAAAGGCAGAGAAGAGAGGGCTGCTCGGATGATGCACACAAAATGAGCCCTGCTCTCAAGCTGCTCTTGTTTCTCCCACATTCAGATTCCTGATACCCATCGCATTCCAGCAGACCAACCGTCCCGTGCCCATCGTGTATTCGCTCAATACTGAATTTCAGCTCTGCAATAATGAGAAGGTATTCCTGATGGATCCCAACACATCTGACATGTCACTGGCAGAAATGGATTACAAAGGAGCCTTTTCAAAAGGTGAGTGGCCTCCTCCACCTGCAGAAAGAGGCTCTGCCTACACGTGAGACTCTTTCCAAATTCCGGGACTAGCATCCGTGCTCTTCAGCTCTCAGTCACCTCCCCAGTGAAGAAAGATTCCCCAGGTTTGATTCCAAGGCAGCCAAGGTCACGTCAAGGACCAGACTCATATTCTTCCTTCATGTTATGAAATAATATCATCACACTCATGGTACCAAAATAATTAATTGGCAGTGTGTTACCATGGAGAAGCACCGGTATGGGTGGTAAGAAGACTGGTGTTTCCAATCCCAATCTAACACGCTGCCTAACTCTGGGTAAGTTGCTCTATCTTCTAGATCCTCAGAGAGTACAATATTATCCCAGCCTCCCAGCCTCACAGGGGTGTCAAACATACATATTCTCCATCGTGCTTTCTTGGCTGGAAATAGTCCCTCGGGCCCCCTGCCCACCACACAAATGTGGTGCCCTTGACTTTTCAAAAGGCTTGCTCCTTTCCAATCTCTACTTACATGTGAAGCTCCACAAAGAAGCTTTCCCTGCCTCCCCAGAAAATCTAACGTAGCTCCATATATTTTGCAGAATGCTGTTCATGGCATATAGTTCTCATCACAAATTCTTTTAAAGAGAGAGAAAAAGAGAAGCAGATTTATTTAGTTTTTCATGGGGGCTTTGTTGTTCATTGTGTACATGGTGCTGGGGTTTGATCCGGCATTTTCACACATGCCAGGCAAGCACTGTAACCACTGAGCCACTGCTCCAGCCCCCACAATTTTTAATATTACCTAATTATATATATATAATTTATTTCTTTTATTGCCTGTCTTAACCACTAGCCTGTAAGTTCCATGAGATTGTGACCAGATATCAAATTTTCACACCGTAGCACCATCTGCAGGTGCTCAACAAATAATTGTTGGAAGAATGAACAAATTATTCAGCTGTCTGCCTTTCCTTTCTGAGTTATCTTTTGTTATCTTTGTTTCTTTAGCTTTTCTCCTAACTGAGTCTTTTCTTTCATCTTAAAATCATACTCAAGGGTGCAGGGGCTGTAGCTAGGTGGGAGAGCACATGCGTAGCATGCACAAGGCTCTGGATTCGATCCCCAGCATCACACAGTGTACACACACACACACACACACACATACACACCACATACGGAGAAAACAACACTGAAGTCCAGCACGTCACAGAAATGAACCTTCCCTCAACCCCACGGTCCCCTCAGCTCTTCCTCTTCCTTTCTTTGACAGACTTCCTAAAGGAGTGGTAAGCACACGCTGGCTCCTTGGCCCTTTATTGTCCTCTCTCCGTTTGCTACAGACTGGATCCTGTTCTATTTCTCTCCTGCCAATGACACCAAACCCATGGGCTTTGACACTTTTTTCCAGTTTGGTTTGCCTTGCATCAGATCACCAGACCCCACCTTGCCTCTCCCATCACTTCTCACTCTGTTGCCCTGGGTCTCTGGCCTCCACCTCTTCCACGTCGCTATTCCCAGGCGCCCTGCTCAGCTCCTGTTCTTCCTGAGTGCCACCTCTATTCATCCCATGGCATAGGCCATCCCTTTAATCTCAACATCTGTACTCCTCCTTCACAGCCATTTCGTAAAACTTGACCTTGTCCCCGACCTCTCCTGAGCTTCATTTCTACACTTCCACATGCAGGTCTGGAACTGCTGAGACTATGAGTGAATTCTTCTTCAGACACCCAGAGGTGTCTAGGACTGGACTTCCCTCCTGCCAGACATGCTCCTCCCTCATCTGTTGCCCCATGGACTGCATCCCCTATGCTAGGTGCCCCTGGCAAATGTCTCATTTATCCTCAACTTCTCCTTTACATCCTTCCTTCCATCTGTTATTAAGATGAATGAAATCTGACCTCTAGACATTCTTGAATTCATCCCTTGCCTCACAGCTGTATTCTAGGTGCCTGTCTCACACTAGAGCATTAAAATAACCCCCTAACTCTCCTCTGACTCGAGTCTTGTCTGTGCTACGTTCTGCTTCTAAAGCCCAGTTGTTCAACTCTTACTCCCCTGTTTACAGGCTTCTGTTTCCTATTAGTCACATATTCATGTCCACGCTCCTCAGCATGATCATTCTCTCTCCCCAGCAGTCTGTTCCGCAGAGCCTCTGCACATCTTCCCCTCTAGCCATGCTGACTGACTTATTGCCACACAGGTAATGCTTTGAATAAGCATTTAGTTTGAGTCAGATGGATTTTTGCTCAAATTCTTCTCCCACCCCATCATCACTGTGAACCTTGGATAAGTATAAGTTACAAAAAAGATGATTGAGCCTCCCTTGAACTTTTTGTCAAATTATATTGGAAGGTATAGGTAAAGAACTTGGTGCTATAGCAGGCACAAAGGAAACAGTGCCCACAACAAGACTAACACCGGCCCAGCATGCAGTATTTTGTCCGTGGACTCTCATTTGGCTAGATTGCTTTCTCCTGCCTCTCTCTCCTACCCCAAATGCTCAATCTCACAAATGCCTGCTTGTTTGACAGTATGCAGTTCTAATGTCCTCTTGACTTTGTGCTCATTTAACATGATATACCTTTCTCTGTTGTGGCATGTGACAGTGTAGTGTTTTGGGGGATAATAGTGTGGGTTGTGGATCCAGAATGCCTTGACTTTGAATCCCAAATTCACCATTGATAGATCCATGACCTTCAACAAATTGCTTAGGCACTCGGTGCCTCATTTTCCTCCTCTCTAACACTCTGAGCTCTACACGATTTGTTAGGAAATAAATAGGGTGCCTAGCAGAGAGTGAGTTTGATAAATGTTGACCGTTTCTACCAAAATGTTACTTTTATTTCTATTTCTCAACTCCATCTCACTCATCTTCATGCCTCCTGCATATACCCAAGTGGTTGGCTTAATTTAAATGCTTAAATAATGCTTATTGAATTAAAGAAGCAATAAATGCTTCTTAGGAAAAGTACCTTTTGACTCAAAAGGAGCATGTTAAATCCTTTCTACTCTTGACGTTTCTTTTTCTTTAAAGTCTGACCTAATTAATACCTTTCCATCTTTTCAGGTCAAATCCTCTATGGCCGAGTACTCTGGAATCCAGAACAAAACCTTAATTCTGCTTACAAACTCCAGCTGGAGAAAGTCTATCTTTGTACTGGCAAGGATGGCTATGTGCCTTTCTTTGATCCTACAGGGACAATCTATAATGAAGGGCCACAGTATGGATGCATTCAACCCAACAAACACCTGAAACACAGATTCCTACTGTTGGTAAGCTGTCAGTGCTGAGAGGCAGACACCCAGAAGGCTTCCCCAGCTGGGAATTCTGCCTAAAGCAGACAGAGCCCCACCCTTAATGGCTTTTTCTATATGTATGTTGTTTCTCTCTCATCAGCTAAAAACTAGCACACGTTACCAAATGTAAAGGTGATGGTGGGTAACCTCACATGCTGTTACTGGTGTCCCAGGAAGAGGAAATGCTAAGCCACTGTTTCTCGAAGAATGGTCCTGAGACTCCCCGCCCCCACCCCTCTGGGTCCCTGTATTCTTTCAGGGATCCCACAAGCACAAAACTGCTTTCACAGTACTGTGATGGGGCCGAATTCTCACACTCATTGCCTCCTTTGTGAAGAAAGCCTGAATAGTTCATTGATATGATTTGAGATTCCACATTGTAACTCATCTTAAAAAAAAAAAATCACTGGCCATGTTTTGATTTAGTATTTTAAAATATCCACAATTATCCATAAAAGCTGTGAACACAGTCCTCCCCTTTCCAACCATATAGCCAGTATGAGGCCAAATTTTTCTTATATACTTCGGCTAAAAGAGTATATCACAACTGATTGAGTCCATAGCGGTTCGGAGCATGCAGTTCTGTTCTGCAAAGTTGCAAAAACATAAAACAACACCAGCTGTCTTTGGGCAGGGTGGGGACAGGGGGAGATGAATAAAGGTATTTTCACTGAAAAATATCTTACTTAATTTAACACAGTGAATTTTTCATTGTCATTTTAGAATGACTTAATATATAAGTATTTTTAATTTTTCAGGTTTTAATTCTGTTTTTCTTTTTTCTATTTGTTTATTTATTGGTACTAGGGATTTAACCCAGGGGTACTTTATCTCTGAGCCACATCCCCAGCTCTTAATTTTTTTTTTTTTTATTTTGAGACAGGGTCTCACTGAGTTGCATAGGGCCTCACTAAGTTGCTGAAGCTGGCTTTGAACTTGCGATCCTCCTGCCTCAGCCTCCCAAGTCTCTGGAATTTACAGGCATGCAGCACTGCACCCAGCTCAGGGTTTAATTTTTCACACAATAAATGTGGATAGCTAGAAATTGAACAAACAAAAGTTCTTTGGGATCCTTGATTTTTAAATGCATAGAGAGCCTTGAGACCAATAGCTGGAGAACTAGGCTGTCTGCTCCGCTTTGAGATCACAGAACCCAGCCAAGTACTCATCCTAGAGGCGTTGACTTAAGGTGAAGCCATCTGCAACAGACTGTCGTGACCCAAGCCAAAGCAACAGTGGACAGCGCCTTTCTCCTCCCGTTGACTGTGCCTACCAATACAACAGTTCCTTCTTTCTAAATCGGTGTTTTGTTTTGTTTTGGTTTTTCCTGGAATTCTAGGACCGCAGTCAGCCAGAGGTCACAGACAAGTACTTCCATGATGTGCCTTTTGAGGCCCACTTTGCCTCTGAGTTGCCTGATTTCCACGTGGTCAGCAGCATGCCAGGGGTGGATGGATTCACTCTGAAAGTAGATGCCCTCTATAAGGTGAGTTTGATGACAAGGGTAGAAGAAGCTGAGAACCAAGTCCACCTTAAAGCTGAAGAAAAGGAGGACTGCACCATCCCTGGACTGGCAGCTTCTCGTTATATCATTTTGGTTGGCAGATTTTTTTTTATTCAAGCTTATTTTTCACTCAAAATTTTCATCATCTGTCCCAAAGCGATGATCAGGTGATTTAACTTGCATTATAGGTGTCACCTGTCCTTGTGTGCATCTGGGCTGCATGATGCACTGGTTTTTCCTAAGTTCTCTTGAATTGCCTGCCTCTGTGACTCTGCTGAGCCAGCTCATTTTCACAGGCACGTGAAAAACATTGACCAAAATCCCAAGCACAAGATCCTTAGAGAGTCAAAGGGTAATGATGCTACCCTAAGTTCCAGCAGTAAACTATGAGTTTCCAAGATCAAATTTCACTGTTTTCCCATCTCCAAATAGTAATTCATGACCTTGAATTTTGGCATTATTAATCACTTTTCAGAAGCCATTTCAAAACCATAGAAGGTTTCAGTGGGGGCAGATGAGAGGGAAATAAAATACCTGATCTAACCCCCTAGGGGATGATCCAGGAAATATTCAGATACAACCTGTTTTTGTCAAGAAGCTGTCAGAATAGGAGTTGAGTGAATATTTGTTGAATGCCCCATTTTAGCTGAAGTTCATCCATAAATACTACATTAGCATAACAAACAAGTGAAGGTCACTGGGAATGAATGTGGTTATGTCACTGCTATAAATGAAGGCCAACAAGTCATATATATTCACTTAGCCCAAGAAACCATGAAAAATAAGTTTTTAGGCTATTCCATGCAGTGGTAGGGAAACAGGAAAGAATGGGAATAGCTGACCCAAGGTCATCCTAATTTGGAAATAAGAGCAAACCCATAATAGTTGGTTTATGTCTTAGAAGATGCCAACCATAGCCAATGCTCTTCTTAAAACCCTTTCTCTGCCTGGTCACATTGGTGGCAACTGTCTTTCCATTTCCTTTCTTCAGAGATGGTCTGTGGGCAACAGTGACGTGTGGTTTGTCTCCCTGTGTCCCTCCTCCTGCAGGTGGAAGCAGGACACCAGTGGTATCTCCAGGTGATCTACATCATTGGCCCCGACACCATCTCTGGGCCCCGGGTCCAGCGCTCTCTCACAGCCCCCCTGAGGCGCCACCAAAGGGACCTGGTGGACCCCAGTGGCCGGCTGACCCTTGACGATTCCCTCATTTATGACAATGAAGGGGACCAAATCAAGAATGGCACCAATATGAAGTCCCTCAACTTGGAGATGCAAGAGCCAATTGTGGCTGCTTCTCTGTCCCAAACTGGGGCATCTGTTGGCAGTGCCCTGGCTGCTATCATGCTTCTACTGCTGTTGTTTTTAGTGGCTTGTTTCATCACCAGGAAATGCCAGAAACAGAGAAAGAAACAGCCCACGGAGGACATTTTGGAGGACTACCCTCTGAACACCAAGGTGGAGGTGCCCAAGAGGAACCAGGACAGGGTGGAGAAGAACGTGAGCAGGCAGTACTGCACCGTGCGGAACGTCAACATACTGAGCGACACGGAGGGGGCCTACGCATTCAAAGGTGCTAAAGTGAAAAAAGTGAATCTAGAAGTCAGAGTTCACAACAATTTACAGGACGGAACGGAAGTTTAATGGAGACCTATGTGTATTTTTTTCTAAAATCATTTTTATAAAACGGGGGAAATGCTGGTATTTTTATAATCTTGCAGATTTTAAAAAAAGGGAAAACTATAGGTTTGAGTGACGGACGGCACACATCACATGCATCAACTCAACTGAGCTACCTCACGAAACAAAGAACCACTGAGACCCCCAGAGTATCAGGGTAGAGAAATTTCTGTGGACCCCTTTCATAGTCTCAGCAGCTGCTAGGAGTACCTGTGAAAGGCTGATCTTAGCAAGCTAGCATTTCAGCATTAGGGAGGTGCTGGACAGGGAGGTTAGCTGACAGAGTTCAGAGGACTGGAAAGGACTGTGGCAGAGCTCTCAGAAAGCCAGGGGGGAACGGATCTTTGGTTTCCTCCCCCTCCCCAAGCTTTTCCTTTTTGAGCTTTTCGTTAACTCTGGACAATAGAGTACCAATTGCTGGCACCCAGATTCCATTAAAAGATCTGCCAATCAGCACAACAATTATATTTACACATCGTTTCCACCTGATGGCCTATGTGCCATGACCTCTAAGTATACTTTGCTTTTCCAGAGCCCTTTTCCCCTAGGGGGTCTCAATGTGCTTTAGACTAGAGGACTTCTCTGCAAGTCTTTACGAAGTGGGAGGACTGAGACCCAGGTGATGTGGGGACCTGGTGCTGATGAAGGGTGCTACAAAACAGAATCAGTGCACCATGACCTTTATATGCCATGGATGCCTCAAAAACATTAATTACACTTTCCTGCTTGCCCAAGCTTTGCCCAGTCCAGTAACAGACAAGCCCACATGCTTTGCTAGTGGTGGGTATTTAATTTTGTTAGTGTTTTAGGAAAGTAAGTGATTTATTTGAACAATACAAGAGGAAGCCCAGGTTGAAATGAAATCAGAGTTAACAGATGTGCACTGGTCCTCCTTGCTGTCGTCACACAAGAGATGGAGGCACTGGGTCTCTGGTGCAAGAGTTCAGGGATTTCTCTTTGGGGGTTCTTTTCTGGTAGCTCAGGCACTTATTTTTACCATATCAGCATGAGACAAGGCCATAAACACGTGGCTTTAAAATAATTTAGTGTTCACATATCAGCTTACCTATACTGTGTGTAGTCTGCACACGGCTTGCCTTTGTTTCTCTTTTTTTTTTCTGCCTTATTGGCAAAAGCGTAAGCATGCATGTCATGTTGTTTTGAACTGGAGCACAATTCCATTATTCGGGAGTAAAACACAGGTTCTCTTCCTGATGCATGGCTCACTATAGTCACTAAGCAACTCACAGACTATTCACATTGTATAATGTTTGCATTAGAATGAATCAAGCTCTTTAAGAACATTCCAAACTGGAAACACTTCGGTACTAAAAGCTAGAAGGAATGAACCATAGAAAGTTGTAGGAAGCTCCGTCAGACTCCAAGCTCCTTGAGAGCAAAACCTGCACGAGCCATACCTTTCCATTCTTCAGTCATGCCTGGCACATGCAAGCAGTCCAGAAATGTTTGTCAAGTGAATGAATGAATGAATGAACAGTGTGATGGGTAGGCAACAGAGGAGTAAGTTTAGAAAGAGCAGGCGAGAGAGCATGGTTGGCAATCTGACAAGAGCAAGTAGAAGAAACATTATCTCTTTTACTTGGGTTATGAAATGATACTTTAATTGGCACAAAGAAACACTGCTTTACCTAGACATGACTGGAGGTGACCTTCAGGAGGCATGAAGAGAAAAGTCGTAATAGTGTATGAGCAGGAGGTAAGACTGTGGCTTGGCATCTAGAACAGGAGATTCTAGAATTAGAGGAAAGTCTGATTTCCTTTCTGAGATGAGTGTAAGGTTTTCAACAGGATGGATTGGGGTGAACCCAGAAATTCTTGGCTAGAGAGGTCCTACTTCAGAGCAGCTTGGGCATTGAGGGCAGAACTTCTGCACAAGCTTCAGGACATCCAGACCTGGTATCTCATGGCTGGAGAGCTGATTAGCCTGGCATGCAGTCTTCTCCAGAAAAACCTAGAGGGTGAACGCTAATTCTGCAAAGACAAGGAGCCAATCATCTGTAGAGCACCATTCCGTTTGGCCTGTGACGTGTCACTGCTCCAAGTGCCAGAATGCTCACACATTAAAGCAGCTCTTTTCCATTTGCTCAGATGTTCTTGCACACCTCTTCCATTACTACTGAATAGGACAGATAAGGGGAGAGTGCAGACAGTTGGCAGAATGAACCTAGTATGGGGAGGGAGATGAAGGCCCAAGAGAGCTCCTAGCAGCCTCCATCTACAGGGTGTGAAATGACAAGGGCATCTGGTGAGGACCTGGAGATGGTTCACTATGTGAAGAGAAAGCCCTTGCAGTATCCCTGCCTCCCTCTTTCTGCCCTTCACCCCACACCACACACTTTCCTGAATGCCAGTACTTCTCTAGTGGATGCACGCTTGTTAAACAGAGAGTGTTACAAAGAGTCGAGGAGCTGCGATTTGCCCCTTTGATGTAGAAGTGTTCATTTCATTTACATTTTATGCTTCATCTTGGGGATCAGATAATTTGATGACTATTATGGATCTTATTTCAAGGAAAGCTTTGTTTTCGGTTTCTCTAACTTGCTCACTAACGCCTTGTGTGTGTGTCACTAATCTTTTATATCATGCCTTCAGGTGAGAAGGAACAAAAACCCTCAGGGGTTACTACTTGCTATCATATGCCAGCTGTGAAGGTTAAAAGAAATAATGATCTGAACCATTTTTCGGCCTTGCTGTCCTTTTATTGTACCCCAGGCCTCCTGGAGGACTCCTGCAGATTCCTATTGTTGGATGGGAAATAGTGTTGGAATGTGTTTGCACAGTTTTATGATATTCAGCCTCAGCCTCTTATAGATATTTTTTATTCTTGGATCCTACACACCTGCTCAGACTGAGTAAAACATTTGTGGTGCTGTCAACCTGATTTCTTGATCCTCAAATGATTTTTTTTGTATTTCCAATATGAATTTGTGTTATGAATTTCTGATTTCTCCAATACCATATGCCACTATATAAATTTGTATTACTAAATAACAGTCTGGTTGATTTTTGCTTGCTTTGCTTTATCCTTTTTAAATTATTTATCTCATTAACGTAGTGCCACAGTAGCAAAATCATTCTGAAATTTGAGGCAGGTTTTTTCTTTTTTTTTTTTTTTAAGAAAGACCCCTTTAGCATAAATCTGAAACACAGGTTAACTCTGCTAAGAGCAAACTGCTGTATAAATTACATATCCTCACATCATTGTACGTTTTCTTTTGCAATCAGGAAAAAAAGGAGAAAGAAATTAGATTTCCATATGTAACACAGTAGGATAATTATTTACATCATCAAATCTTCTCCAGATACTTGATATAGCATGAGGTTGGTTTTGTCCTTTTATACACATGCAAAGATTTGTTAAGTGTCCATAACTCATGCTGGATATGATCAGAGCTCTTAAAAAAGAGAGTTCGTTGACTTGAGAAGAGAAAAATGGCAGCGATGGAATGGAACTGCACCCAGACCGTCTTGGCATTCTGCAAGGCTGTGCACTTGTGCCCCTTTACCCTCTAATAAAACAAAAGCTGCCAGTGACAGTGACCAGCAGGGCTTTTGGGGGAGGGGTGTATTTGCAAACTCAGTAAGATGAGAAAGCATGTATTCATAAAATCTGGAGAAAGGATGCCACAACCAAGGCCAGAAGTTTCTGGGACCCATGGACTCTTAGGCCTTCACCTAAGAGCAGACTAAAACCTGGGGTGCATTTCTCTAGGGTGCATAGAGAAGCTACACCAGGAACTAATTACATACTGTTAGTATTGTCTCTAAAAATGCATATGATACCTGAAATTTCATGGCCATAAGATTTAGGAATCTTGGAGGATGACTGATAGAAAATATGTCCCCATTTAGAATTTAAAGTACTTCATAGAGGGCTGGAGTGGTTGGAGCGCTTGCCTGGCATCGGGAGGACCTGAGCTCGAACCCCTGCACCACATACATGACTAAGTGCCGGAGAAACAAAAGCCAGATGAAAAAATAAAATTTATTCTCTCTTCTTTCTTTAAAATTAAGCCTCATAGACTAGGGTTTTGAAGAAACTTAACAGGAGCTGAGGAAGGTAAACAACATTCAGACTGTTATTAGGCTCTGATGTATGAAATTGATGATTTTAAAGGTTATATATAGTTGTCTATGCTTCAGCGTAATATTAAGATACCACAGTGTGTAATACAGATTCTGTCCCCAAACAAGCCAGAAAAACTCTTAACTAGACCCCTTTTGATTGTTACACTGGGAGTACCTAAGAGCCCTGGTAGGTTACAGCATCTACTATATCAGGGACCTCTGGCAATGCTACAATCATTTGCATTGGCTCCTTTACATTCTCTACCCACTGTCCCCCTAACAGCTCTGAGGTAATTTCCCTGGATGGTTTTCTTTGCAAGTTCCTCACGAACACCAGAATTCCAAATCCTTGAAGGCCTTCACAGGCACAACTTGGCATTGCTTAAAAATGACTCCAGGCACCGGGCATGGTAGTGCACACCTGTCATCTCAGCAGCTCAGGAGGCTGCAGCAGAAGGATACAAGTTCAAAGCCAGCCTCAGCAACTTAGTAAGGCCCTATGCAATTTAGCAAGACCCTGTACATGTAAAGGGCTAGGGATGTGGCTTGATGGTTTAGCACCCCTGGATTTTATCCCTGGTAACAAAACAAAAGACTGCAAATACCTGTAGCCTAGATTGAATGCTTGTCATGAAAAATTCCATTATTTGATTGATATAATACCATAGACCCATGCTGCATTCCTCTCTTTAAAAACCTAGTAGAATTTTATTCTTAGGCTCATTTTGGTTTAAAACAATCAAGTTCCAGGCTGGAGAGGTGGCTCAATGGTAGAGTGCTTGCCCAGCATGCACAAGGACCCAGGTTCAAACTCCAGCACTACATATACAACTAAGTGGAGGAAAAGCAAAACCAAATGAAAAAATAAATAAAATTGACTCTCTGTCTATAAAAATAATAATAATCAAGTTCTAAGATTAGCCAATAAGTAATACAGTCTGTTAGAATCCCAGTCTCTGGGAGATTTTCCATAAATGGTCAAAACCCAGTTTCAAGATATCTCGCTTAAACACCCCACTAAGAAATGTTTCAAAATGACCCAGCATTCAATGCCAGTCGCTCCCAATGTCACTGTGCTGCTGACTTTGCTCCACACGTCTGTGTCCTGCTTAGAGCTCCAAAAAACAGACCTGCATTAACTGCTCCCCCAAGACTCCCTTGCCTTGCCTTCCGGTTCGGATCAGCCAAGTGGAGCTACAGATCAGAGAGAAAAGCTGTGAGACTCAACTCGCTCCCTGCCCTACCTGCCTTGCTGACCTGGTCAGGGCTGCGTTCCATCCTGCCCACAGGTCCTGTTAGTACAGGTTCCACAGGTGCAGTTCTTGTAGGTTCTGGATAAACCCTTGCCTCCCTTGCCCATTCAAGCAAGAAGTACTAATGACTTCCTGCTGTTCCTCGTACTTAGGGACTTCATCATCCCTTGGGTGCCTTACCGCTGCCCATACTTCCGTAAGTGGTACCTTTAGTAAACTATTTATTTATTTATTTTTATTAGCTGGATATAGAGATACAATTGAGGGAGAAACATTATCAAACATTCAAGAGCCAATGTATATACTTAGTTATCCAGGGCTAATGCCATGTCATGGATGCCCAGCTTGGGTTCCCCATGTTGCTGATTCCCACAGAAGAACTCCTGAGTTAAATGGATATCTTGTGGAGGACAGTGATCTCCTTCTGAGATGGTTCCCCCATATTTCCTTTCTCCAGTCTCCTAGGAGTTCTTCCTATACCCTCCCCCCATCCCCTTCCCTGTGCCTTGAAGTGTTCTGGGGAGTCGTCTCCCTGATGCGTTGAGAATCATACAATTTGAAGTTATTGTTAGCTTAACTCTCTAACATACTGCTTCCCCATGTATTCTAGCTTCCACAGACAAGAGATACCATTTGGCCCTTGAGTCTCTGAGATTGGGATACTTCACTTAGCATAATTTTTTCCATCTCCATCCATTTGGCTGCAAAAGCCATAATATCATCTTCTCTAATGGCCGAGTAGTATTCCATTGTATATAAGTACCAAAGTTTTTGTATCCACTCATCAAGTGAGGGGCATCTAGGTTGGTTCCATAATCTAGCTATAGTAAATTCAGCTGCTATAAACATTCATGAAGCTATATCACTATGATATGCTGATTCTAACTCTTTTTGGGAAAATACCCAGAAGTGGGATAGCTGGGTAATAAGGTGGTTCCATTCTTAATTTTTGAGGATTCTCCACACTGCTTTCCATAGTGGCTGAACAAGTTTGCAGCCCCAGCATCAGTGTAACAGTGTACCCCTTTTCCCACAGCCCCTCCACCATCTGTTGTTGTTAGAAATTTTCATTTTTGCCACTCTAACAGGAGTGAGGTGGTATCTCATTGAAGTTTCGATTTGCAGTTCCCTTATAACTAATGACGTAGAGCATTTTGTCATATATTTATGGGCTTTCTGGACTTCCACTGGTGAGAAGTTTCTTTTAAGATCCGTAGCCTATTTATTTATTGGATTATTTGTGAGTTTGGTGTTTAGTTTCTTTAGGTCTTTGTATATTCTGGATATTAGCCCTCTGTCCAAGGTGTAGCAGGCAAAGGTTTTCTCCCATTCTGTAGGTTCTCTCATAGTGCTCTTGACTAGATCTTTAGCTGTGCAAAAACATTTTAGTTTAATTGCATCCCATTCATTTATTCTTGACTTTACTGCTTGAGCCATGGGAGTTTTGTTAAGGAAGACGCTGCCGACTCCTGTGTTCTGTACTGTTGATCCTACTTCTTTTTCTAGTAAGTTTAAAGTTATTGGCTTAATATCCAGATCTTTGTTTGACCCATTTTGATTTAATTTTTTGTGCAGGGTGGAAGATAAGGATCCAGCTTCAGTTGTCTACACATTGCTGTCCAATTTGTCCAACACCATTTGTTGAACAGGCTATCTTTCTTCCACACTATGCTTTTGCCCCCTTTATCAAATATCAAATAGTTAAAGATATGGGGGTTTGTCTCAAGATCTTCTATTCTGTTCCACTGATCTTCGGTTCTGTTTTGATACCAATACCATGCTGTTTTTGCTACTGTAGTATAATTTCAGGTCAGGGATTGAGATGCCCCCTACTTCTGCCTTGCTGTAGAGTAATGTTTTGGCTAGTCTGGGTCTCCTGTTATTCCATAAGAACTTGAGAATTGCTTTTTCTATATCTCTGAAGAATGCCATTGGTATCTTGATGGGGATTGCATTAAATCTGTATAGAGCTTTGGGTAGAATGGCCATCTTTATTATATTGATTCTGCCTAACCATGATCATGGAATGTTTTTCCATCTACTCAGGTCTTTTGTAATTTCTTCTTTTAATGTTTGATAGTTTTCTTTGTAGAGGTCCTTAACATCCTTTGTAAGGGTAATGCCCAAGTATTTCATTTTTTTTGGAAGTGATGGTGAATGGGGGAGATTTCCTGATTTCTTCTTCTGCAGATTTGTTGCTGGAGTAAAGGAAAGCTAGTGACTTACTGGAGTTGATCTTGTAGCCAGCTACTTTGCTAAACTCTCCTATAAGCTCTAGGAGTTTTCTGGCCGATGTTAATGGGTCTTCTAGGTATAGAATCATGTCATCAGCGAATAGAGATAACTTAACTTCCTCTTTTCCTATACAAATACCTTTGATTTCCTTGTCTTGCCTGATAGTTCTGGCAAGGGTTTCAAGCACTATATTGAACAAGAGTGGGGAAAGTGGACAGCCTTGTCTAGTACCTGAATTCAGTGGAAATGCTTTCAGTTTTTCTCCATTGAGGATGATGTTGGCTATGGTCTGTCGTAATTGGTTCTGACATAGTTAAAGTATCTTCTCTTGATCCCTATCTTTTCCAAAGTTTTGAGCATAAAGTGGTGTTGAATTTTATCACATGCCTTCTCTGCGTCAATTAAGATGATTATATGATTTTTGTTTTTAATTCTGTTTATGTGGTGAATTACATTTATTGATTTGTATATGTTGAACCAGCCTTGTTTTCCTGGAATGAAGCCCACTTGATCATAATGTATTATCTTTTTAATGTGCTTTCGTATCCGATTAGCTAAAATTTTATTAAGGATTTTTGCATCAATGTTCATCAGGGAAATTGGTCTGTAGTTTTCTTTCCTTGATATGTCTTCATTGGGCTTGGAATCAGGGTAATATTTGCTTCATAGAAAGTGTTTGGGAGTGATTCCACTCTATCAATTTCCCGGAAGAGTTTGTAGAGGATGGGTGCTAATTCTTCCGTGAAGGCTTTGTAGAATTCTGCCATATATCCATCCGGACCCGGGCTTTTCTTTTTTGGGAGAGCTTTGATTGCTGCTTCAATTTCACTAACTGTGATAGGTTGGTTGAGGTTTGCAATGTCCTCCTGTGTTAAAGAGGGGATGTCATGTGTGTCCAAAAACCTGTCCATGTCCTCCAGGTTATCAAACTTGGCACAGTATAAATTTTCAAAATAGATTCTGATAATCTTCTGGATCTTGGATGAGTCTGTGGTGATATCACCATTTTCATCTTTTATTTTGTTAATTTGTTTCATTCTGTTCTTCCTTTTGTTGAGGTTGTCAAGGGGTCTGTCGATTTTGTTCACTCAAAGAACCAACTCTTAGTTTTGTTAATAGTTTGTATAGTTTTTTTGTTCTCAATTTCGTTGATTTCAGCTCTGATTTTGGTAATTTCCTGTCTTCTGTTAGATTTGGGGTTGGTCTGTTCCTCCTTTTGTAGTCATTTGAGTTGAAGCATAAGGCTATATATCTGATCTCTTTCTAGATTTTTGATGTATGCACTCAGTGCTATAAATTTACCGCTTAAGAATGCCTTCATACTGTTCCAGAGGTTTTGGGATGTTGTTTCCTCATTCTCATTCAATTCCAAGAACTTCTTAATTTCTGCTCTTATTTCTTCTTTTTACCCATCCTTTGTTTAAGAGGTATTTATTCAATTTCCAAGTATTTGAGTAGTTTCTGTAGATGTCTGTTAAGCCCAATTGATTAATAGAGTTATTCAGATTGGAGATGTCTTTAGTTTTTGTTTTGATGATCTGTCTAGAGTTGATAGTGGTGTGTTGAAGTCCCCCAGAATTATTGTGTTGAGATCAATGAGGGGATTAATGTCCTTAAGTATTTTTTCCATATATTTTGGGGGGTGTAATTGGGGGCATAAATGTTAATTAACATTATATCTTCCTGATGGACTGTCCCTTTTAGTATGTTAAAGTGACCCTCTTTGTCCTTTGTGACTAGTTTTAGTTGGAAATTGATTTTATCAGAAATTAGAATCGCCATGCCAGCTAGCTTGTTTTTTTGGGCCACAGGCCTGGTAGACATTTTGCCATCCTTTCACTTTCAGGCTGTGTCTATTTTTGAGTGTCAAATGTGTCTCTTTCAGGCAACATATTGTTGGATTTTGTTTTTTGATCCAGTGGGCCAGTCTCTGTCTTTTAATTGGGCCATTAAGTCCATTCACGTTCAAAGTTAGAATAGATATGGGAGGCTGAGTCTCTGACATTATATCAGTTACAGATTTTTAAGTCATCTTGGAAGTCATCTTGTGTACAATATGATTATTGAATCACCCTTGTTTAAGGATTTAGGATAACATTGCCATTTTCTTCTGAATGGAGAACATCTTTGAGACTATTCTGTAGTGTAGGATTTGTGTTCATGTATCTTGCTAGCTTGAGTTTTTCATTGAAGTATTTAAAATCCCCTTCACATTTGAAGCTGAGTTTTGCAGGGTATATTATCTTTGGGTGGAAGTTGTTAATTTTTAACACTTGAAAGATATTGT
Organism: Aplodontia rufa; assembly: GCA_004027875.1. Taxonomy (NCBI): domain Eukaryota; kingdom Metazoa; phylum Chordata; class Mammalia; order Rodentia; family Aplodontiidae; genus Aplodontia; species Aplodontia rufa. Next base: position 1,353 of record PVKS010012058.1, on the reverse strand, counting down.
TCCAAGCTCTTCTGGCCTTCATTGTTTGCTCTGAAAAATCCATAGTGATCCAAATTGGTTTGCCTCTGAATGTGATTTGGGGCTTTTCTCTAGCAGCTTTTAGAATTCTCTCTTTAATTTCTCTGTTATTCATTTTGTGTATGATATGTCTTGGTGAGTTTCTCAATTGATTAGGTCTATTTGGTGTTCTATACGCATCTTGGATATGGTATTCTGGATCAATAGTAAAATGAGGGAAGTTCTCACTTATGATTTCGCTTAAAAGATTCTTGAAACCTTTTGTTTGCTGTTCGGAGTTTTCCTCCAGGCCAATGATTCTCAGATTATTAAGCCTCATCTCATCAAATATTACTTGGAAGTTCTGATTATGTAATATAAGCTGTTTATTCTGTTTGTCTTCTTTGAATTCTACATTGTTTAGCCAATCCTCATTTTCCGATACTTGTGGAGCTGAAGTTCTACTTTCAGTGGCGTATACTCTGGTGTTGGTATCTTCCAGTGAAGATTTGAATTGGTTAACTGTGTTTTTCAAACCTGATAGCTTTGCTACATCTCTTCTCAGAATCTCTATATCTTTGTATAGCTGATCTTTCATCTCATGGAATTGTTCCCTTATTTCCCTGTAGAAGTTGTCTCTCAGCTCTTGAAATTGTTCTCTGATCTCTTTCCTTATTTCATCTCTCAACTCTTTGATTGCTTTACTAATCATAATGCTGATACAATGTCTTTAGTTTTCATCTAGGGCCCTGGCTATGGGATCCTTGGGAGGAGAGCTGTGGGGTTGAGGAGGAGAAATATTTCCCCCTTTCTTCATTTTCTGAGTCAGAGAGTGTGCCTTTTGTTTCAACCTTGTTACTCTTAGTAGAGTAATTGGAGCTTTTTATGGCTTTGCTTCGTTGTTATGGGGAGCTATTTGGTCAATACAGACCTAAAGATGCCAGACTGTTCTGTGAGAATTTGAGAGGCTATAGGTGCAAATACTAGTCCGTTTCAACTAAAACAGATGTGCTGTTGATTAGCACCAATAGTGGCAGCTTTCTTTGAGAGAACTCTCACTGTATATTATAATAGCAAGCAAGTACCCGTTTTGAAGCGTGTCTATTTCTTCAGGTAGTAGGGTCTCTCTGAAGTTGGGGAGAAGGAATGACTAGGAAGTCAAGGAGGTGAATTGGGGAAGTATAAAATCACACCTGCCTTAGAGTAAAGGGGAACAAGGGATTAGGGGGAGTAGGTTATTCTATTTAGGACTAAGGAAAACATAGAAATGGGGTGCGGGTAGGGTAAAGATGGGGTGAGAATGAGAGAAAGATGCTTATATTTAGGGATTACCAGAGTACAGGGGAGGAAGAGGTT
>PVKS010012057.1:0-54871 GCA_004027875.1 Aplodontia rufa | reverse complement strand
GCTATCCATTTCTTCCTACCTTTTATAGCAAACTCTGCCACACACTAACAGAAATGGTGATAAAAAGAATTACATAGGAGCTGGAGCAGTGGCTCGGCGGTTACAGCACTTGCCCGGCATGAGCGAGTGCACAGGTTCAAATCCCAGCACCCATGTACACAACTGAGTACGAAAGCCATGTGAAAAACTCAATAAAAATTGGTTCTCTCAAAAAAAAAATTGTATAATTTCTGTATTCTTTAAACTAACATTTACTGGGTTCCTATTATGGCGCTATGCCAAATTCAAGGAACATGACAATGAATAAAGTAATCCTGTCTTTTGAAGTTCATATCCTGGTAAAAGAGATGGATAACTTCTAACAAGGAAGGTACAGTGGGGAAATACAGTGTATTGTGGAAATAAAGACAATTCTTGATGTAGAAGGCACAGAAACTAGAAAAGGCTACAAAGAGGCCGTGGTGCATGACCTAAAAGTCACCATGAGTTGAAATTTGCCCGGCCAGATTGGAGTGGGGGATAGGAAGGAGAGAGCAGCATTCAGGATTAAAAGGACCTACAAAGTAAAAGCAAGTGATGGTCATGCACCATCTAATATTTTCTGTCAACAATAGACCACATTTATCAAAGTGGTCCCATGAAGTTGAAAAATTCTTCTTGCCTAGTGAATGCACAGCTAAAGAAGTGAGAGGAAAGACAACTGCAGGTGAAGGGGGGAAAAAAGGAAACTACAAGGTTTAACTTAAGTTTATGCAGGCCTCAACAAGCAACTTAAGGGGCTAGATCGGTGGCTCAGTGGTTACAGCACTTGCCTGGCATGCGCACGTATGCAGGTTCGAACCCCAGAACTATGTACACAATGAAGTGTCCGAGCAACAAAAGCTACATGAAAAACTAAATCAAAATTGATTCTTTCTCATTGTCCCTCTCTTAAAAAATAAAAAAAGCAACTTAAAAAGTTTGAAGACATGGACCCCCAACACCAAAAGATTTTCATTAATAGAGAAGAATGTTCATATTATTATGTCATCTACTTACAAGGAAATCTGTGATTAAAAAAAAAAAAACAAGCAAATTCCATGGGCATATTTTTGAGAAGTATGACACACGCTTAAGGAGAAGCTCCAGCAGGTCCTTTGGAAGGGTTTCCAGAGCAAGGCTCTGCTATCACAAATGACAGCTCCATGCATACTATTACCACTACAGACCTTCAATGGGACAAGATATGAGGTGGAAAACAGTGCTATTGATGGTCCCAACACTGTGTGGGCCTAGACTAATGTGTGAGTCTTAATTTTTTATTGTAATTGTTATTAAAAAAAACTAAGTGGAAAAACTTTATGGAATAAGGATATAAAGAAAATATTTTTGTACAGTTGTATAATATGTTTTAAGCTAAGTGTTATCACAAAAAGAATCAAACAGGTTTAAAAAATTAAAGTTCATAAAGTTACAGTAAGTTTATTGAGGAAAGAAAAATATTTTCATTAAATTGAGTGTAGCTTAAATATGCAGTTTTATAAAGCCTACAATAATGTACAGTAACATCCTCAGCCTCCACTTTACTCATTGCTCACCCAGAGCAATTCCCAGTCCTATAAACTCCATCTAAGTCTAAGTCCCTATGCCCATGTACCACTGTTTATCTATTACAGCATTTTTACTGTAGTCTTTTCATGTTTAGATATATACTTACCACTGTGTTATAGTTACCTACAGCATTCAGCATAGTCACACCCTGTAAAGGTGTGGAGTTGAGGGGCAATAAGCTAGATCTATAGCTCAGGTGTAGGAAACCATACCACCCAGGTTAGTGTGAAGACACTCCATGATGGGCACATAACACATTACTCAGAATGTGCTACCACCCTTAAGTAACACATGACTGTGAAAAACTTCCATATAGAAACAAGGGGCCAGCAACTGATCAGACCAGTGTGTTCAAAAGTGTCTGAGTACAGAGCTTTAAAAAGAAAGTAAGGTTAAAAAGCTAGATGAAAAGTTTCTTCAATCATTTATGTACTTCTCCAAAAACAAATCCTTACCCCAGGTCAGATGAAGCTCTGGATTATGTAACAACAACTCTGGCTGTGGAGTATTAGATTAAGGTTATGGTAGGGTGAATCAGACCCAAAGCAAGAATAAGAAAATATAGATGAACTCATTTGTTTAGGAATGATAGCTGAGAAAGACTAGAGAAGTCACAAGGTAGGAAAGGCCACAGGTGAAAGCTGGGGCACATCCACGCATATGTGGCAGAAACAAAGAAGAGAAATCAATGTAAAAACCCTACATATTAATTCACTTAAAAAGTTCAACTATAGCCTGGCTCAGTGGTGCACACCTGTAATCCCAGCCACCTGGGTGGCTGAGGCAGGAAGATAACTAGTTCAAAGCAGGCCCCAGCAACCTAGCAAGGCCCTAAGCAACTAAGCAAGACCCTGTCTTAAAAAAAAAAAAAAAAAATTAAAAAGGGGTGGGGATGTTGTTGCTCAGTGGTTAAGCACCCTGGGTTCAATCCCTAATACAAAAATTTTAAAAATTTTAAAAATATTTTTAAAATGCTCAGCTAGGGGCTGGCTCAGCAGTCGGGGTGCTTGCCTGGCATGTGGAGGACCCTTTCCAAACCCCAACACCACATACACAACTAAAGGTCGGAGCAATGAAAGCCACATGAAAAACACACACTCTCTCTCTTTCTCTGTCCCCTTGCTCTTAAAAATAAATAAAAAATAAAAATGCTCAACTATAACTGATTAAGCACACACAGTCTAAAAAAGACAAAATCTGGTCCAAGGAGTCTACAGCACAACAGGAATTTATCCACGATTAACAAAAAACAGAAGCTTCCAAGTATTACAACAAAGTTTCAGGAAAATGCTACGAGAGATGAGGGGATATTTTAGTGGGGTGAAGCAGGCAATATCTGTGAAGAAGAAAGCATCGACCCTCCAAAGGGAGAAAAGGTGTAAGCAAAGGTAAAGAGATAAAAGGAAATAATAACCAATAATAGTGGGGTTTGATATTATTTAAGATAATCTTTGCAGCTACCCTCATTGTATAAAGGGTAGGAAAGGGATAAATTATAAAGTTGAATGCAGGCCAGAGAGTGGCTATGGCAGGGAGAAAGGAACTCCTCCTTAATTGGCTGCAGAACTTTGTTTTCCTATAAGCAAAAATCTAAACCCAAGGGGGACATCTGCTTCAATGTTAAGATTTTCAGTTGAAGATAACAGATCATTTGGAAGAAAACCTATCTTAGATGGGCACAAACCTCTTGTATGTGGAGGTTCCCATTATGGAGCCTAATTGTTAAACACTGTAAAACTCTCACTTGCCAATTATCAGGCGCAGCTAATGTTCTGGGTGAGCCTGAAGTCTGACACACTATACAGCAATTCTTACAAGAAGAATGAAGGTACAGTGTCATGGGAGCAGTAAAGGAAAAACAGAATAAATGATTTTCTCTCAGGGATTTTATATTTAAAAGACTACAGGCCTTTGTTGCAACAACTGTATTTCTAGAAATACATCCCAGGCAAGCCCAAGTGTGAAACTATCCATATCTAAGACTGGGAACGACCCACAAACCAGGGGTATTCTCAGAATGAGATACTGTAAAAAGAGTGAGAGAATTCCTATATGCTAACATGAAGAGATTCCCATTATACACTGTTACATTGAAAAAAGGAAATTTGCACCAGGTGTAGTAGTACACACCTGTAATCCCAGCAACTCCAGAGGCTGAGGCAGGAAGATCACAAGTTTGACACCAGCCTGGGCAATTCAGTGAGACCCTGTCTCAAAAGAAAAAATAAAAAGGGCTGGAGATGTACCTCAATAGTAAAGCATCCCTGGGTTCAATCCCCAGTAGCAAAAAAAAAAAAAAAACAAAAAAACAAACAACAACAACAAAAACCATTTACAGAAAGCTCTATATGTAAATCACTACCTTTTATGTAAGACTTAGAAATATAAACTTGTACTTGCAAAAGAACCCAAGAAAAATAAACAAGTAACAGATTGTATGAAAATATTTACATAATGGCTAAATACCCAGGATATATAAAGAACTCTTGCAACTCAAAAAAGGCAACACCATTTAAAAACAGATAAATAACTTGAATAGACATTTCTCCAGAGATATATAAAAATGCCCAATAAGCATGAAAAAACATGCTCAACATCATTAATCATTAGAAAAACACAAATTAAAATCACAATAAAATACCATATCTACTAGGATAACTGACTAAAAAGGAAAATGCACTAAGCATTGGCATCAATATAAAGAAACAGGAATTCTTGTACATTGCTGGCAGGAATATAAGATGATTCAATCACTATGGAAAACAATCTGACAGTTGGTTGAACACAATATTATCATATGACCCAGCAATGCCACTACTAGGCATACACCCACAAGAACTGGAAACAGGCACTCAGATATATTTACATGTGTGTTCACAGCAGCATTATTCACAACACCCAAAGGGTAGAAACAATGTAAATGTACAATGACAGACGAATAGAGACTGTGGTACATACAATGGTATACTACTCAGTCATAACAAAAGAAGTACTGATACAAACCAGTAGCAATGGCGAACCTCCAGAACATTATGCCAAGGGAAAAAAACCCAGGCACAGAAGGTCTTATACTGTATCATTCCATTTACATGAAACGTTCAGAATAGATAAAATCACAGAAACATAATGCAGGTTGGTGGTTTCAGAGGCTGGGGGAAGGGAGAATAAGAAGAGACTGCTTAATGGTATAGTGGTTTCCAACCACCCAGAACTCTGTCTCAAACTGTGCTCTAGGAAACCTTATGTGCTCTGACTCAAATGACCCAGGAAAATAAAAGAGAACTTTCTGATTTGTTTTCACTTTGAATTTAAGACATTTAAGCAATCTGTCAGAAAATCCCATTAGTATCATCTTGTTACGGGATTTTTTAAAAGAATTTTTTAGTTTGAAAAAATTTTTCTTTTCATGTATGATTGATACACTTAGTTTTCATTTCAAGAACCTTCAGTTGATAAGCCCTGAAACAGCAGTTTGGAGAATCCTCAAAAAATCAGGCTTGGATCCACTATATGACCCAGCTATCCCTCTTTGGGGTACTTTCCCAGAGGAGTTAGAATCAGCACATTACAGTGACACAGCAAAATCTATGTTCATAGCAGCTCAATTTACAATAGCTAAATTATGAAACCAACCCAGATGCCCCTCACTTGATGAATGGATCCAAAAAATGTGGTATATATATACAGTGGAATTCTACTCAGCAATTAGAAACAATGATAGTGTGGCCTTTGAAGGTAAATGGATGGCTATGGAAGAAATCATGCTGAGCAAAGTTAGCCAAACCCAGAGTCAAGGATCGAATGTTTTCACTCATTTGTGGAGGCTGGTGCTACACACAGTCTTGGGTGAAAGGTAATCAAACTCATGTATTAGACCCAGCAAAGGCATAGCAACACATAATCTAGGACAGCCATAGATCAGTGTGGGATATGAGGGGAGGGGAGAAAGAGGGAGAATAGGATTGGATCTAGAAAGACAATCAACAATGTAGCAAACTCTCTACCTCCCTGAGAATCCAATAATACTTATGCAATCATTTAATTCTGGAAAATTCACAATCTAAGCATTTATATCACTTGCAAGGGTGAAATATAGAAGAATCAAGAGACTAGGGTGTGGGCAATGTGGGGATAATTCTGGTTTAAAACATATGGCTATCATATTGTTACTTTATATGCATTTATGATTGTACAATAACAACTCCTTAATAAAAAAAAAACTTTTTAAAAAAAGAGCAAGGGGTAGGGGCTGGAGAGGTGGTTCAGAGGTATTGCACTTGCCTGGCATGCATGAGGACCTGGGTTCAAACCCAGGAACCACATACACAACTAAGTGTCAGAGCAACAAAAACCAGATGAAAAACTGAATAAAATTGGTTCTCTTTCTCTACAAAAAAAAAAGCAAGCAAGGGATAGGCAAAACACACAAACACACACACACACACACACACACACACACACACACACACACACACACGGAAGCCATAACTGCAAAGGGGAGTAAAGATGTTTGGAAACTGGAATCAGGTCTTACAATGCCCAGCTCCCTCTGCACAGATGCAGGAAAAGGAGGACAGGAGCCATGTGCATGAAGGAGTCATCTGGAACTACTTAAAACCCCACAAAGGAATAGAGGGAAAATGGAGAAAATCAGGCAGGACTATTTCAAAGGACAGAGAACTGTGATTCTGTCACATCGTATCCCTCCAACACTTCTGGGCAATTCCATTAGGCAAAGAAATCCATTCTCTCTCTCCAAAAGCCCTGGTACATGTCTAGCTGTCAGTTTGTTTTTTCTTTTTCTTTTTTTTTTTTTTTTAGCTGTCATTTCTTTAGGTGCTCTATTTTTTTAGAAAAGTAAATGTCAAAATGGAAAAAAAAAGATTGCTAAGAATGGGTTATATATGAACAAATGAAAGAAGAAAATAATTTTTAATATGAAGAAAAAGTGTAACAACAAAAGTGAAATCCTCAAGTGTTATGTTCTACTTTCTTCACTGCCACTACATGGCAGAAGAGGTAGCTGAGTTGGCAATAAACTGACCAGAGGCAAACAGACCACGGCCCAATACCTTGGGAGTAGATGACAGATCCTTCCTCATTGCTGCAGCATACAACAGAAACCAAAAAAAAAACAGACAAAACCACGAAGATTATCAAACAGTTCATACATGTATCAGAAAAGGAGTGAAAACTTGTTGGACCAAGAAGCCAGAGAACTTATTCTCAAGGAGGGGCTATAAAGCCAATTTTGACTCGTAAGCCAGCTGGGGAAGGTATATCAGCAGCAAGTATGGATGAGTCACACTGATGCTCCTGCAGGTACTCAGTCCCTCGCTGGCCTCACAGTTCTAGAACCAATCCTGACTTCAACCAGCATACAGTCTGGCAGACCCACCCCACTTCAAGCAAAACCCATTCATCCCCTGGGATGAAGGGCAGGGGCTTTCCATAGCTAGACAGCTTGCACTCTGAGGCCAAACAGGAAATAGCAGAATGCCAGGTCTCCTGCAGCCTACAGCATGTTTTTCTAGTTTTCATATACATACACACACCACACTCTGCATGGCACTCTGTGTAAAGCCCCTCTGACAGTCATCAAGCTAATGTCAATTGAACCATGTGCTATATTCACCACCCCTGGCCTTACACACTCCTCCCTGTGACTAGCCCCCAGGGACCATCCTCCTGGAGCCACCTGCTGACAGGACCATACTGGTAAAGCACTTCTGGGGCATCTTAGCTCACATTTGCCATCTGCATCCAAACCTCAGTTCTAACCCTTCTGAAATCCCAACTGCAAGAAAAATCATCTTGTCTACTGATGTAAATAAATTTGGTGGCCAGTATATAATTTACTCTGGAGGATCACCAACAAAAATATTCCTCCTGTCATGTTTTTATATAAGCCACTAATGATGGCTCCTAATTAATGCCATAACAGGAAGGATATGATAGGTCAGTAGAAGTCAACAAGCCAAGAAATCTCAAAATAAAAATTAAACATAACATTTGTTGGGGAACCAGTCAAGGGGGAAGAGGGGGAGAAATATAAACAATGAAACTGGAAAATATGGACAGCCAAGGTTAGGTAAAAAGGTCACAAAACAAGTAAAAAGCAATAATGTCTTCAATACACTTTATTTCAGTTGAGGAAGGAGAAACATGAGGGGTTCATTTCGTCTGATACGTTAATGAACACAATAGTTATGATTAAGCAAGACACTGTGCTAAGTGCTTTACATATATCACCTCTTCTCACCCTTACAAAAACCTTGTGAAAGAGATTAGCTTTGTTTTACAAATGAGCACCTGAAACACAGACAAGTTACACAGGTTGGCCAAGGTCACAAAAATCACAAACAGCAGAGCCAGATTTGAATCCAGCTCAAGATTCATGATGCTTTCATGCTATAATGCCAATATGCTACAGCAGATGGCTTAAAAGTATATTTTTAATGTATGAAGGTTTTAACAAGATACATCCATAGGAACTTACAGGTGAACTAATCTCTCAGCTACATTAAGGGAAAAAAACAACTGCACCAAGGCCAGTCTCCAAAGTAATAGTTTGCTAAGGCCAGTCTCCAAAGTAATAGTTTGCTACCATACGCTCACAAAGACTGAGAACAATACCTACGGCCAAAATATGCATAAAATATCACTGAATGAACACTCATGAAACAGGAATAACCTCAAGCAGAGGGAACCAGGGAACTGAGTATAAGAAAAGCACAGATTTTCAATACTACAATTTGATATAAGAATTTCACCTACTCAAGTAATTTTCATAAGAAATAAATGCTACACAATAAATCAACATAATTGAAAAAGCCAAAACCCTGGAATGAAAGGATACTCAGCCTCCTTGTTTCCAAAATTAAATAAAGAACCTTAAGAACAAAGTCTTGCCTATTTTAATAAAGCATTCTTTTTTGATGTTTTTCACCTGCAAAGGTGCCTATTAAGACTACACTGATATCCTAAACATGGACCAAATGTGCAGCTAGCATGAAAAGAAAAAATCAGTTCCTCTGAACACAGGAGAAAAGACTGCAGAAACACCAATAAGATACAGAGGGACAATCAGCTTCCATTACTATAACAAACATTTGAGATAATTAACTTATAAAGGAAAAAGGCTTATTTGGCCCATTTGGCCCATGGTTTCAGAGGTTCCAGTCTTTGACTGGTTGGTCCTGATGCTATTTGACATGTGACGAGGCAACAAATGCATCATGAAGGAGCACATGGCAGAGCAAACCACTCACCTCAAGGCCAAGAAGCAAAGGAGAGGAAGAAGCAGGGCCCAATCACATGTGTCTTAATTACATGGATAAAATGACCATTAAGAACTAATATATGTTTCTTTATTTTCCTTAAATTTAATAATTACAATTTTATATTTATAATATGATTCAAAATTGTTGGTAATGCTTATTAAACATCCTTACTATGGGCTGGAGTGGTGGCTGAGCGTTTATGGTGCTTGTCCTGCATGTGCGAGTACACGGGTTCAAACCCCAGCACCCCACATACACAACTAAGTGTCAAAGCAACGAGAGCCATGTGAAAAACTCAATAAAAATTGATTCTCTCTCTCACTGTCCTCTCTCTTAAAAAAAAAAAATCCTTAATCATTTTTAATAGGTTTGAATACTGTGCTCAAAAAAAATAATTCTGGATAGTTTAAGTAAAAAATGGGGATACACTGGAAAACGAAAAGAAAGAAAAACTGAACATCCAAATCTCAGGATGTGCAACAACCTCAACAGCTCCAGGCTGCAAAGATTTGTAGAGCTCCATAAAAACCAGTCAAGCAATGACAGGACGGAAAGGGCCAGTGGTGTCTCTGCTCTGTACCAGTGCATTCTCAGAAAATGGTACATCTTTAGGGGATGTAGCTCAAGGGTACAGCATTTGACTGTGGAAAACGGTACGTTTTTGTAAGCCAGCTGCCACCCAATTGCCACCTACTACACTATGGCATGCACACATGATGCTCTCCTAATTTACATTTATATTATATTTAGTATACTTAAATTTAATTTTTAAGAACTAAATTTACATATATTTAAATTCACTCCTAATTTTCATTTACAGATGTGTGCTTCAATTTTTTTGTGCACAGTACCATAAAAAACTTGCATGTACTGAATGGATTCAATATCAGTTGCTATTGGGAGAATCTGACAGTAGAATCAAAAAGATTAAACAGCCCTAACCAGAAATCAATGGTACAAATGTGTTTATCAACCCATCTCTCAAAGGAGCTTTTTGTTCTTACAAAGAGAGCCTGCGACTTAAGATATTGCATGCCTTTTTTGAAGAAGATGAACAAAATAAGGCCAAAACAATAATTTAAGATCCCTCAAATAGGAAAAAAAAATCCCAGATCCCCAATCATATATTTTTAACCTGAAAACCTGAACCACTAAACCACTTTCCCCAAATCCACTGATATCACATTATGGTAAAGAATTTTACTTCCTTCTGCAATTTAAAAAGTTATAAAAGCTCACTGGAACTTATAATATTCAGAAAGAAAACATCCTTCAAGGGCTGGAGCGGTGCCTGGCATGCACAAGGACCTGGGTTCAAAACCTGGCACCACATACACACAGCTCAATATAGGAGAAACAAAGGCCAGATTAAAAAAAATACATAAAATTGATTCTCTCTCTCTCCCTCTCTAGCCCTCTTTAGAAAAAAATAAATCACTCAATAACAGAAATAAACACGTAAAGAAGGTTACGGTATCCCCTCAATCATACCGCATTATACTATATGCCGCAGTAATTTCTTATCTGTTTTTACTGAATACCGTATTGCATCTTGGAATCTTTATGCTTCTTTATAAGATTTAACATTATTTCGTATTTCAAAAGCAACCTAAGCTCATTTCAGAAAATCAAAAAAATAGAGAAAAGTTTGTAAAAGACATCATTATTCTACTCACCAAGAAATAGGCCCTTCTCTAATTTCACACACATAACAACCTGTATGTGGAGGCTCCCTGTGATATGGGCTCGTAGCAGCACAGTGAAGGGCTAAGAACAGGTGCTCAAAGTTAGCCTGCACTGCATCCAAATCCCAGTTCCACCACTTACCCAAGCGACCTTAATTCTCTGTATCTCCATTTTCTCACCTACAAAACAGGATATAAAAGATACAAGATAATGCATAGAAAAGCCTCAGTACATCGCCCCATATGTGAAAAGCATTCAAGACAAATGTGCTATTATACTGTATAAACTATTCTGTAACCTTATTTCTCATCTAATACCAGACCATCCTTCCATATAAATTAGGATCACTTCTACATTTTTTTAATACCAACATAGTAGTCTTCTTGTGTGTCATATCAGTCACTACAAAAGAAGACAGAAAATTTAAGATTCTCATCATGTTTGTCAAAGTAACCTGCTGTTGACTACAGGGACACAAGACTCCAGCCAAACCAGCTTTCCCCTAAGACAAGGGAACCGAAGTCAGAGTATAGCACTACCCATGTTTCCTCAATATCAGATGTGGGATAATCCACAGGTCACACAAGGTTTGCCTTTTTAAAAAAAATTTTTTTTGTTGTTGTTCCCAACAGCATCTGATAAAATCCAGTTTATGTACCCAAGAAAGAGTAACCTCTGAAACAAAATAATTCCAAGTTTAAAAAAAAACACACACACTTGGTGCTGGAGCAGTGGCTTGTGGTTATGGTCCTTGCCTGGCATGTACAAGTATGCAAGTTTAAACCCCTGCACCACATACACAAACACAACAAAGTGTCAGAGCAACCAAGGCCACATGAAAAACTAATTAAAAATTGTTTCTTTCTCTCACTGTCTCTCTCTTTTCAAAAAAATAAAAAAACGCTCAAACTATTTGCAGCTAATAAGAAATGCTGTTTAATTGGTACACAATATCTATCTCATCTACACAGATCTAAACCACATCCTACACTTCATGTACAGAGAACACTAAAGACAGTTGACCTTTGTCTTTCCAACAGTAACACTCCATGACGCCTTTTTCAAGGTTTAAGAGTTGATGAGAGGGGCTAGAGAGGTGGCTCAGTGGTACAACGCTTGCCTGGCATGTGCAAGGACCCAGATTCAAATCCCAGAACCATATACACAACTAAGTAGAGGGAAAACAAAAACCAGATGAAAGAAAAATAAGTAAAACTGACTCTTGCTACTTCAAAGAAAAAGGGAGAGACTAAAGCAGTGGTTTAGTGGTTACAGCATTTGCCTGGCACGCGCAAGGATGTGGATTTGAAGCCCAGCACCACATACACAATGAAGTGTCTAAGCAACAAAAGTCACGTGAAAACTAAATAAAACTGATTCTCTCTCACACACACACACACACTATCCCTCTCTCTTTAAAAAAGTTGATGAGAACCAAGCTCAAGAGTGCACGCCTGTAACCCCAGAAGCTCAGGAGGCTGAGGCAGGAGGATCACCAAGTTCCAATCCAACTTCAGCAATGTAGAGACGCCCTAAGCAACTTAGTGAGACCCTGACTCAAAAGAAAAAATGAAAATATGGGGTGGTGACGTGGCTCAGTGGTTAAGCACACCTGGGTTCAACCCCTGGTACCAAAAAAAAGAGTTGGTGAAAAACAACCAATCAACCAGACATACTAGTTGCCACAAAAAAATGCAGTCCACATTCTCATGTTATTCACTCATCCACTGAGCCTCTCAACCATGTTCCTCTATGTGTATGCTTTCCCTCATTTGTTAAAAGTAATTTATCTGGGGCTGGAGTGGTGGCTTGGCAGTTACGGCATTTGCCTGGCATGTACAAGTACACGGGTTCGAACTCCAGCACCCACATGCACAACTAAGTGTCAGAGCAATGAAAGCCATGTGAAAACTCAATAAAAATTTATATTCTCTCTCTCTCTCTGTCCTTCTCTCTTTTAAAAAAAAAAATTTATCTTTTACTTTTTCTCTGATAACCAAGATTCTAGAACAATTTTTCATAGCTATGACAATAAAACTCCAACTCAGAATATAAAGACAGCATTCCAAGTATAGCAGGTAAACAGGAAGTTCTTGATGTTTGGTCCTTCTATTTGGCAAGAAAACTTTTATATAGGGGTTGAGCCTCACTCTTGTTACTCAGCCTCTTTCTACCTGAATGTTTCATCTTTGTATTCTCAGACTCTAAAATACCACAGGCCCCATAAGGAAGAAGCTGTTTCACTTAACTGTGTCTTTGGTGCCTCCTACAGTGTCTTAATGAAGCACTGACTGAACTAATTCTGTTGCTTCCATTTTCTAACATTTATTTTAATTGGCAAAGACTATACACAGTTGAACCTTGAACAACATGAGTTCAAACTGCATGGATCCAGTTACATGCAGTGGTTTTGTGCTTTGTTTTTTTTTTTTTTTTAAGATATCTGCAACAATTAAAAAAGCCTCCAAACTGCATAGCCTTAAAATATTAAAAAAAAAACTGAAGAAAAAGATTTCATGAATATAAACATGCAAATAAACCTATGTAATCACTTGTTACAATTAAATATACACAAATTCATTATAAAAAGTTAATTATGGGGCCAGGCATGTAGTTCAGTGGTAGAGCATTGCATGAGGGCCTGTGTTGAATCTGCAGTAGCTTCAAAGGGAAAAAGTTAAAATTCATCAAAACTTACATAAACACCTACAGACAATATAAAGTATCATTCATAATAGAAAGAAATGTAAACAAAGGTAAAATGCAGTATTAAATCAAAACTGCAAGCTAGGAAGAAAGTTCAGAGGTAGAGCTTATGTTTACCATGTGCAAGGCTTCAAAAGTTCAATCCCCAGAATGGGAGGGCGGTTGGGGAACCTATGCAAAATTAATTTCATGACCAGCCCCTGTCACCAATGCAATAAGCTCAAGTGCTGCATCTACTTAAAACATCAGATTGCTCACTGCATGGGTCCAGGACTCCAGACCCAGGCCAGCAGGTTAGCCTAGGTCAGTCCCCAGGAGGAACCCAGTCCACCCACTGTGTGAGCCCAGGACTCCAATACCAGGCCAGCAGGTACCCAGGTCACCACAAGGAACCCCACCAGGAGCTGTCCAGATGCAGAATACACCTGCAAGGTCTAGATATATTAGGCCTACCCATACCGCCAAGAATCTCAGGTCCCATTGTGGCACTCAGGCAGGCCCATTCTGGCCCACCCTGCACCTCTGAGACCCAAGGACATAGTGACATACCTCCACTGTGGCACTACAACACTCCAGCAGGCTGTCTCGCACCCCAACGGCATGGATCCATACCCAAAAGGTGCCACAAAACAAAGCTCCAGGCAGAAACAGCTTTCTGGAAAGATATGGTCATCAGAAGGGAGGTGTCTGACCCAACCTTTTGACCTACAAGGAGAAATGCCCCAAGACCTGCCTTGCTTTAGCACAAGGAACCTCAATTCAAAGATCCAGAAGAAGCTCTTCAAAAATGAGGAATCAAACTAGAAAAGGTTCACCTCTAACCCACAATTTCCCTGCCAAGGAGCCAACAGACAGGGAAGAGGATGAAAACCTAGAAAAAAAATTATCAAGGATCTGATTACTAAAACGAACAATGAATGAAAGAAGATTTAATGAGGGGACCAAGTGAGAAAAAGCAATAGATGAAAATCTCTATTATCAAAGAAATAGACTGAAAAAGGAAATAATGGAGCTAAAACCTTCAGTCAAACACATCAGAGGAAGGCAGAAGAATTTAATAACAGAATAACTGCTACAGAAAGCAGAACTTCAGCTCCTGAAGAAAGAACATCCAAAAATGAGGACAGGCTGAGTAAGCTTAAGCTCACAGATGATAAAAAAAAACAAAAAAAAAAAAAAAAACTCACAAAGCATGAGCAGAATTTTCAAAATCTCTGGGACAAAATAAAAAACAATATAAGAGTAATTGAGATATAAGAAGAAATCGAAACATATACAAATGGCATAAAGAACATTCTCAATGAAATAGGAAAATGTTTACCATATTAAAATAGTCAGAAATACTCATCCAGGAAGCATACAGGACACCCAATAGGCCTAATCAAATGAGAAGCTCACTGAGACACAAAGATTCAAAATGTATAACAGGAAAATCCAGAATAGAATAGTAAAAGCTGCAAGAGAAAAATGCCAAATGACATTCAGAGGCAAACCAGTAAGGATCACCTCTAACTTTTCAACTCAGACCCTAGAAGCAAGAAGATCCTGGAAAGAGATCTTTCAATACCTGAATGACCACAACCTGCAATGAACAATACTATACCCAGCAAAACTCAGCTTCAAATTCAAAGGGGAAATAAGAACATTTCATGATCAGATCAAACTTGCCTTCCTCTGATGTGTTTGACTGAAGATTTTAGCTCCATTACTTCCTTTTTCAGTCTATTTCTTTGATAATAGAGTTTTTATCTCTTGCAGCATTCATGAATAGAAAACCAGACTTGCAGGATTCATAAACAGAAAATCAGCATTACTAAGGATTCTCAAAAATAAACTCCTGATAGAAGAACAAGCAAACAATCCTCAAAATCCTCAAATAGAAGAAATTCAATAAAAGCACATACTATCAAAAAGACCAACAAGGAGCTGGAGTGGTGGCTCATCAATTACAGCATGTGTTTGGCATGCACGAGAATATGGGTTTGAACCCCTGCACCACATATACAACAAAGTGTTGGAGCAATGAGAGCCACATGAAAAACTTAATAAAATTGATTCGCTCTTTCTCTCAGTCCCTCTCTTAAAAAAAAAAAAAAAAAACCAAGACAGCATAGAACTCACTAATAAAACAGGATGACTGAACCACAACCATATAACTATCCTAATAGTGAATGTGAATGGTCTCAACACACCAATCAAAAGACACAGATTAGGTAGGGGCTGGAGCAGTAGTGGCCCAGCAGTTATTGCGCTTGCCTGGCATAGGCAAAGCCAAAGACATCTACAGATCCATGGTGAAAGGATGGTTAAAGACATCTACCAGGCTTACAACCCAAAGAAAGCAAGCTAGTGCTGCAATCCTTATATCCAACAACATAGATTTCAACCAAAATTTAATCAGCAGAGATAAAGAAGGCCACTACATCATAGTAAAGGGAAAAAATATATCATGAAGATATAATCATGGTAAACACCTATGCTCCAAACCCCAATGCTCCCAAGTATGTGGAATAAATGCTCCATAACATAAAACCACTTATGTATACCTACACAATAATACTGGAAGACTTTAATATTCTTCTACCACCAATAGACAGACCACCAAAGCAAATATACAATAAAGAGATCTTCAGCCTAAGCAACTCCATAAATCAAATGGACTTAACAAACATCTATAGACTATTCCACCCAAAATTGGCTGAGTTTACCTTCTCAGCAGCACATGCATGGGTCCTTCTCCATAACGCTCATATTCTAGTTCACAAAGGAAATCATAGCAAATATAAGAAAGTAGATATTATCCCATGTATCCTATCAGACTATGATGCTATGATCCTAGCAATTAACAGCAAAACATTATAACAGATAATACATATATCTATGGAGATTGAAAATACTCTATTAAATGAAAATGGATTCAAGAAGATATGAGAGCAGAAATCAAGAAATTCTTGGAAGTGAAAGAGAATGAAGACACAACATATCAAAACATCTGGGACAGGGCTGGAGCAGTGGTTCAGCAGTATCACAGTTGCCTAGCAATGTGTGAGGGGACCCAGGTTCGAACCCCAGTGAGGGGACCCAGGTTCGAACCCCAAAACCAGATATACAACTAAGTGTCAGAGCAATGAAAACCAGATCAAAATCTAAATAAAGTTGATTCTCCTTGCCCCCCATTAAAAAAAAAAATCTCTGAGACGGCAAGGAAGCATTCTTAAGAGGAAAATTTATAGCACTGAGAGCCTACATTAAAAATTAGGAGAGATACTGAGTAAGTTTATGTTCCATCTCAAATCCCTACAAAAAGAAGAACAATCTAATCCCAAAGTCTGCAGAAGGCAGGAAATAATCAAGATTAGAGCTGAAATCAACGAAATTTTTTAAAAAAGGAATGAATCAATGAAACAAAGAGCTGGTTCTTTGCAAAACTAAATAAAATTTATCAACCCCTAACCAATCTCACTAAAAGGTGGAGGGAAATGAAGCAAATCAGCAAAATCAACAATGAAAAGGGAGCAATCACCATGGACCCAACAGAAACCCAACTGATTATTATTTTGAAAAACTACTCACCTCTAAATCAGATAATCTGGAAGACATGGACAAATAACATTCCCAAACTGATGCGGAATGATATGGAGAGGCTCAACATCCCAATACCAGGCACTGAAAACAATGTAGCAGTTAAAATCCTTCCAAAAAAGAAAACCCAAAAACCTGATGGATTCCCCACCTATGAAGAGGAGCTTATACCTTTCCTTATTAAGTTATTCCAAGAAACTGAAAAGGTACTCTCCCAAACTTTTTATGAGACAACCAAAACCTTGATACCAAAACCCAACAAAGACACATGAAAAAAGAACATTACAGACCAATATCCCTGATGAACAGAGATGCAAAAATTCTTAATAAAGTTCTAGTAAACTGCTTTCAAAAATTCATCAAGAAAATAATACATCATGATCAAATAGGCTTCATTCCAGGAATGCAAGGCTGGTTCAACATATACAAATCAATAAATGTGATTCATCACTTAAACAGAATTAAGGACAAAAACCATAGATCATCTCAATTGATGCAAAAAAGGCCTTTGATAAAATCAAGCACCCATTTATGAGGAAAATTCTGGAGAAGACAGGGATCAAAGGAACATATTTTAACTATGTAAAGGTCATATATGACAAACCCACACCTAGCATAATACTAAATGGAAAAAAGCTGAACACATTTCCATTAAATTCAGGAACAAGGCAAGGCTGCCCACTCTCACCACTTTTTATTCAATATAGTCCTCAAGACCCTAGCCAGAGCAATCAGGCAAGAGAAGGAAATCAAATAGATAAGAATAAGAAGAGAAGAAATCAAACTATCCCTTTTTGCTGATGACATAATCCTATATCTGGAAGACCCAAAAAAGCCCACCAGAAAACTACTTGAGGTTATAAACAGAATCAGCAAAGTATCAGGCTACAAGATCAACACCCATAAATCAATAGCTTTCCTATACGCTAATAATATTAGGGCAAAAGAAATCAGGAAATCGGACCCATTAATTGGACCCCCAAAAATAAAATACTTGGGAATTAATCTTACAAGGAAAGTGAAAGATCTCTGCAATTAAAATTATCAAACACTGAAGAAAGAAACTGAAGATGACCTGAAAAGATGAAAACACATCCCATGTTCTTGGTTATATAATTAAAATGGCCATTCTACCAAAAGTGCTATACAGATTCAATGCAATCCCCCTCAAGATACCAATGTCATTCCTTACAGGTATCAAAAAAGCAACTCTCAAATTCATCTGGAATAACAAGAAACCCAGAAAAGTCAAAACATTACTAAGCAAGAAAGATGAAACTGGTGGTTTTGCAATACCAGATCTAAAATTATACTACAGAGCTGTAACAAAAAACAGCATGACATTGGTATCAAAATAGGCATGAAGACCAATGAAACAGAAAACTCTGAGACAAACCCATCAATCTTTAAACAACTGATATTTCACAAAGCGGATCAAAATATAATATGGAGGAATGACAGCCTATTCAACAAATGGTGTTGGACAAACTGGACAGGTTTTTGTAGGAAGTTGAACTTAGGTCCTTCCCTCACCTTGCACAAAAATCAAATCTAAATGGATCAAGGAATTAGGAATTAAACCAGGTACCATACACTGCTACAAGAAAAGTTAGGACCAACACTCCAGCATATGGAAGTAGGCAATGGCTTTCTCAACAAGACTTCCAAAGCAAAAGAATTAGTCAAGAATCAATGAGTGGGATGCCATTAAACTAAAAAGCTTTTGATCAGCCAAGGAATTGGTCAAAACTGTAAAGAAATAACCATAGAATGGGAGATAACCATGGCCTGTGTTTCCTCCAACTGGAGACTAATATCCAAAATTTACAAAGAACTCAAAAAACTGGATATCAAAAACACAAACAATCCAATCAATAAAGGACCAAAGAGCTAAATGGAAACTTCTCAACAGAGAAAATCAAGCAAGCCAATGAATATATGAGAAAGTGTTCTAAATCACTAGTAATTAGAAAAATGCAAATCAGAACTACATTAAGATTGCACCTCTCTCCAGTCAGTTTGGCAAAGATGAAGAATATAAACAGTAACAGATGCTGGAGGGATTGTGGGGAGATAAGGACGCTAGCACATTCGGTGGAACTGCAGACTGGTACAGCACTCTAGAAACCAGAATGCAGACTCCTCAAAAAATTAAGGATGGATCCACCATATGACCCAGTTATCCCTCCCCTGGGTATTTTCCCAAAAGAGCTAGAATCAGCACATTACAGTGACACAGCAAAATCCATAGTCATATCAGTTCAGTTTACAAGAGCTAAATTATATAATCAATCCAGATGCCCTTCACTGGATGAATGGATCCAAAAGCTGTGAAATACATACATACATACATACATACACATGCACACATACATACACACACACTAATACATATATATACATACATATAATGGAGTTCTACTCAGCTATTACAAACAATGATACTATGGCAGTTGAAAGTAAATGAACAGCAATGGAAGAAATTACGCTCAGCGAAATTAGCCAAACCCAGAGACTCAAGGTTCAAATGTTTTCCCTCATTTGTGGAGGCTAAAGTAAGACCCAGGCTTAGGTGAAAGGTCAAGCTCATGTACCAAAGTCAAAGCAACACATAATCTAGGGGAACCACAGATATGAGGGGGTGGGGAAGGAAGAGGTGTTAGGGAGGAGAGAGTGAAGAACTGGAGGAGGGAGTGCAGAATTAACAATGTAGCTTACTCTTTATTCCTCTGAGAAGCCAAATAATACTTCTGCAATCATTTAATTCTGGAAAATGCACAATTTAGATAGATAGATAGATAGATAGATAGATGGAAGATAGATAAATGGGAGAAAGATGTATTTATATCTGTTATGGGGGGAAACATAGAAGAGTCAAGAGACTGGGGTGTGAGTGACATGGGGGTGATTCTGGATTAGGATCAGACACATCATATTATTACTACATATGCATTTATGCTTGTACAACACAACTCATTGAAATAAAAAAAAAAACACCTGGTTCCTGGGTCACCTAAGACTGAGTTGTTCTCTCCAGTAAATGACATGCCACAGTAGAAAGTGATATCTTGTAATTCCAATTATTTTTCACTATGTATAATACATATAATATACAAAATATGCATTAATCAACTGTTTATATTACCAGTAAGACTTCCAGTCAAGTGCAAGCTATTAATTTTCAGACTCTCAAAAAGTTATTCAGAGATTTTCAGCTGCCCAGAAAGTCAACAACTCTCACCCCAGTGTGTTCAAAGGCCAACTATATATTTACCATATACAATGTTTTGAAATAGGTATGCATTATGGAATACACTAAATTGGGCTACTTAACATATATACTATTTTATGTATTTTTGACAAGTAACTTAAAATCTATTCTCAGCAACTTGTAAGAATACATTGTTATTAGCTCTAGTCACCATGTTGTAAAACAGAACTCTTAAAAGTTATTACTTCCAACTAAAATTTTGTATCCATTGACCAACATGTCCCCAAACTCACCCACCCTGCCACCACTCACACTGTTTAGCTAATCTGCATACACTACACCTGCTAGCTCACACTCCTGAGCTAATCCACACATAGCAGTACAACATTAGCAACAAAAATTGCTAATACAGTTGTCCCTCAGTCTCCATGGGGAATTGGTTGCAGTATCCTCACCCCTCTCCCCTGACATCAAAATCTGTGGATGATTTCAAGTCCCTTAAATAAAATGGCATAGTATTTACATATAACCTATGCACCTAATCCTATATACTTTAAGTCATCTCTAGATTACTTGCAATACTTAATTCAATGCTATGTAAGTAGTTGTTATATTGTATAGGAAATAAGGAAAAAAGTCTGTACATGTTCAGTGAAGATACAATTTCTTTTCTCCAAATATACTCAATGCAGGGTTGGATGAATCCATGGTTGTGGAACCCAGCTTTACTGGTGGCCATGTGTACTCTTTCCTCAAATCACAAGGCAAGTACATACAAAGCAAATTTAAGGAAGTCAACACTACATTGCTTTTCTATCACCTGGCTACTTGCATCTCACTCCTTCCTTCTGGTTTCAATTTCTTTTTTCCTGAAGTACTGAATTCCTCCTGAATGTTGGCAATTCTTCCAGCAAAAGCATATGAAAGATCAATTTTGTCTTGTTCTACAAAGTATTTCACTCTTTCCTTTGAATATACTTTATATGGAGAGAGACGGCTAGGATGATGGTTTCCCCCCTTCAGCACTCTGATGATATACTCAATCATCTTCTATGACAAAACACCTGCCAATCTAAAAATCTGTATGCCTCAAATTCCTTTGTCTCACTTTCTAGAGCTTCACCTACAATGTGTCCAGGCACAGTTTATTTTTACCAAACCTATTTGGAGATCCTTGTTCTTCTGGACCCTAACAACTCAGACCTTGCATTATGAAAAACACTCAGCTATTATATCTTCCAATAGTGCCTCTTCTCTATTTCCTCTTTGTAGAAGTTCACAGAAGGTAATATTGGCCTTTCTCATTCTAAAGTTCATGAATCTTTAACCACTCATTTTCCATCTCTTTGTTCCTCAGCACTGTATTACAAGCAATTTCCTCAAGTCTCCCTAAGAATCAATAGTTTTCTCTTCAGTTATATCTACTTACCTATTTAACCTGTCCATTGAGGTTACTTTTTTGAATTTAATGACCATAATTTTCATTTCTAGAAGCTCTATTTGGTTCTTTTCCAAATCTATATGTTCACTTCATAATCTATTCTTTCATTACTGTCTTCTTTTATCTTTCATAATTTTAAACAAGTAATCTCTTTCATGTGTTCTATCATCTCTGCCTCCTGGAGTACTAATTCTATTTATAACATCTGCTGACTCTCTTTCATAGTGATTCATTTCCTTGTGTGGCTGGGCCATTTTTGTATTTGAGTTCATCTTTAACACAAGTTGTTCCTTCTGCAAGAGTCCTAGGTTTTTAATTTGCTCTGCAGGACAGTTTCACACTTATTTCTGAGGGCTGTATTAGTTTCCACAGTTCTGTACCAGATTTTATGCTAATTTCTCAGTGTGGGGGTTAATTGCACTGAAAAGAAATGTTGGATTTGAACCTACTCTCATGGTGAGTTGCAGCCTTAGGTATAAGACACCTCTTATTATTATTATTCCTAATTATCACTACCTTAGGAGGACAGCAGGTTCTTTGCACTTTCCCATCCAGACTAGAAGGCATAGTTTTTCTAGTTCTGTTTTCACAATGGGACAGCCCTTCACAGCTTTATGCCACCGTACCTGGACCTCATCTTCCAACTTTATGCAAACCTAAGGATTTCTTCTGCTCCTTCAGGAGACACCCAGACCCAGCCCTGGCAATATTCAAATCTGAAACTGCCACAGGCCTGGAATCCTGATCACTGCCCCAGCGTGGAGTTTTCTTCTCATTTCTTGCACCTGAGCATCTCCTGGACTTTCAAGTCCAGGGAAGCTTTTGTTTGCTGTATTTTGTACAATTTGTGTTTATACCGGGGTGGGGATTTCAGTCCTCTACATCAGTTCTGCTGGCAATGCTTTTAAAAGCCTCCACAAGTCATAAAGTATGAAACTGAAATCACAAAATTATGATGAAAACATACCATTCTGCCAGATGACAAGAGCCCACTCTCTCCCCCCAGCCTCAAGAACAGATTTCAAATTTAGACAAAATGAGTATTTCCAAGGCATTTTAAGATCATTTTGTCACTATGCATTTCAAATCCCTTGGTGGTTCTTTTAGTGTTTGGGAATTTCTACAGTACAAAACATACCTGTAGCAACCATTTTCTCCCTACCCATTTATTCCATATTCAGCTTCAAAATACTTTATTCTCTGAGAACTGCTGAGAAATTATACTCAAAAAGACCACTACTTCCCATCTCATCAACAAATCCAACGGCCTCTTCTTGCTCCCCATCTCATTCACCTTTTCCAGCAATACTGACCATTCCAGGGTACTGCACACTAATACATTCAAATTCCAGAATCATGACCATACTGCTCAAAGTGAGGTGGTTCAACCTCAGTGAATGACTACACTAACCAACTAGTCATGTAAGCCAGAAACCTGGACATCACCTCAGAACTGCCTCACTTACCCCCTATATAAAAACTATTTACCAAATCCTGTTTATTTCTGGCCTCCTACTCCCTATGTCCTACACCCTCTGACACCAGCACTATTACCATAGTCCAAGCTGCCATTCCTCCCACCTTCACCTCTGCTATAGCCTAGACCACCTATAGTCACTCATTCTGGTTTCTTCCACCCTTTCTCAATTTTGCTCAAAAACAGTGCCCCCACCCCCAGGATGACGGTTTTAAAATATAAATCTGGTCGTTTTTCACAAATTTTAGACTCAGTACCAAAATCTCAAGTCAATTTTTATTTCAGGTAATGAAACGAGGGGAATGCAAAGATTGGGAACAGCTAGGTTTCAGCCATGAAGAGCAATTTTCATTGAGTCAAGAATGATACTAACACAGAAAAGAAGTATACTGAGAAACGCTGAAGAGGGCAGTGCCTGAGAAGCAATTTGGCTGTTTTGGTTTTTGTTTATGGTGCTAGGGATCAAATGCAGTACATATGAGTACTTGGCTCTTGTTATTCCTGAGGCAGAGCTAAATTCTAACCTTGCTCAAGTTTCAAGGTATCCCTCTAGTTACACTGTGACAGTTCCAGAGTCCTCCAACAATATCTTTTTATTTTTTTCTTATTAAGCAGTTTAAACCAAGTTTCCAGCTTGCAACCAGGAGACTAAGCTAAGCAAAAGACTTCGCTAAAAGACATTTTAAAATAAAAAATAAAAACAGAGAGAGAGACTTTAAAAGAGCCAAGATGGGGCTGGAGTGGTGGCTCAGTGGTTATGGCACTTGCCTGGCATGTGCAAGTACACAAGTTCAAACCCCAGCACCATGTACCCAACAAAGTCTCAGAGCAACAAAGGCCACATAAAAAACTAAATAAAATGGATTCTCCCTTTCTCTCTCTCTCTCACTGTCCCCTCTCTTAAAAAAAAAAAAAATGAAAGAAAAGAAAAAAAAGAGCCAAGATGACACACTTTAAAAAGAGGGGGGCTATGCCAATGGAGTAAAAATAAAATAAATTTTACATAAAGTAAAAATACGTTTGGTCAGTGACTACATAAATACGCTCAGTATTTGTAAACTCACATATCTCCTCCCTTTAAAGGTGTTACATAAAATTCTTTAAGGAAAGAATCACACTTTCTTTTATGTTCTACAAATCATCACAGTTTACTTAAGAGGTGAATAAATGCTGAATTAAAAAATTAGAAGCATGACTATAAAATAATAATGATAAAGCTACATCCTTGGAAATTCACTCCCTTTAGGAATAGTTTATACATTCATTCATGTAAATAAAAATCTCTTTCTAGTGATACGCTATCACTGTTCTATTTTCTGATTGTGATCTTCCATTGTGAGATGGTATAAACTCACCATGTTCTTGGTCAAAAATTGTGTGTATGACCTAAGTATTCTGAGAAGTGGTGTGCACCATGGAAGAAAAAATAGCTGTGGAAACTACACATATCCTATATAAACACTTTTTCTGTTGCCATCTGGTGGTTCATGTATGAAATCAATGCTGACATCCATCGTATGGAAGGGATTGATGACACAGAATCACAGTCCTCACTGTTTCTGTAACACAAGTAACACCTCGGGAGAAGTCAAGACAGAACCTCCCTGTACTTTGAAAAATAGACCCCCTCATGAGAAAAACCACAAATACACACGAAGTATCTGTGGAGATGATTACCCTACGTATAACAGTTACACCTATGTCATACAAAATCCCACCTTTCCCCAAATCTGAAATGTGTTCCTCATTAGACCATTAAGTTCCTAAAATTCCCACCACCTATTGTTAATGCAGGCAAATACTGGTGCTCTCCACATACCCATATGTGGGAATAAGCCTCCATATGTAACTATGGTTATTCTTTGTTTATATCACTATTTTTTTCCTTAGAAATACCATTCAACTTTGTAAAATCAAACTTCAAAACCCCTCATGGCAAAGGGTCTGAGAAAAGTTCTGAAAGGGAGAAAAGGAGACAAAGCAGCACCCAATGTTAATTTTGTCTTTGTAACGAAGAGACCTCGGGTCTAGCCCATTCTGTGAAACCTACTCTCCGTAGCCATGTCTTGTCCATTACAATTTTTTTTAATTTTTTAAAAAATAATGCCATGAACCAAGAGGGGTGGTACATGCCTGTAATTCCAGTTATTTAGAAGGCTTAAGGAAGGAGAATCACAAGTTAGCCAGACCCTATCTCAAAACTTAAAAAATAAAAAGGGATGGTGATGTAGCTCAGTGGTAGAGTACCTGTGGGGTCAACCCCCAGCAGTACCACAAAAAGAAAAAAAAAAAACTATTGTATTAGATCATGTTCAACAAGTTGATCTCCAAAGATAAGTAAATTAATAGATTTACTTGACTGACAAATGAGCTGTCAAGAAATGGGATTCTTTACTTGATAGCTGTTAACTTCACTAGACACTATGTATCATCAGAATATAAGCCTACTAAAGTAAAAAAAAAAACTTTTAATTTTAAAAACTCTTTAAAATTAGTGACTTAGTAAAACTCACTAATGAAAACAAATCAACATAACATTAGGTTGAGCACAAAAATATCAAGACATCAGCTGCTAATCTCTTTAATTACTGATGATCACTGTCCGGTAAATACAAACATCCTCGTAGCCATCATTATTTGATTTCTTTTCAAATTTCTCACTGCATTAATTGCCTCCAGTAGATTTCTATTAGTCTTGTCCTTTCTTCTACCCATTTAGATAAATAAGCATCTCTTATTTTAAGAAAATTTATTTCTCTAAACTTCAGACCTATACTGATAAATTATGGCACTAATTTGTTTTATAGAACCTAAAATTTTGAGCATGAACCATATTCAGGCTAAATACATCTTGTGTTAGATGGCAGCACCTAAGGAGAAATATTTATTGCACCTCAGTTGAGTTCAGCATTGTAAATACCCTGCAAAACTAAAATGAAGAGATATCAGTCCTAAAAGCTAGGACATGGAGTTACAGAATCCCCAGATAGTAACACACAGACATTGGTGAAGGGTAGAAAGGATATAACACACAGAACATCAGAGAATCAGAGCAGAACAATTTTGAACCTCCTCCTTTATGGTGAGAAAACAGACTCAGAGAGGCTAACAGACTTGCTCATATTGCCAGGTAGTTTCAAAATGAGATAAAAGCCAAGGCTATTGACACTTAGCCCAAAGTCTTTTCCACTTGCCATATCCATGTTTCTAGGAAAGCTTCATAAAAAAAAAAAATATTCTCATTCCAACAATACCCTCAGGAGACTGGGGCCAGGATGATACAATGACTCTCTGGCTTTAGAGTGGCCTGTCAGGAGGCCAACCAATGTAAATACTAGAATAGCAAATGCACAAATAAGAGTTCCAAAGCAATGATCCCGTAGTATTTAAATCTGTATAGTAGATATAGTGCTAATGTAATGAAGCTGTAAAATTAATAATAAAATTTTCCAGAATAGTTCTCAGGTATGGGACCCATAACCAGCAAGCAGTGTCTGTCAAACTAGGGCAGACTTCCACATTGGGCTACTCACTGTAAAGTTTATCACTGTAATTTCTATGTATTGCCATAGGAGGGCAGGAGGTGCCAATCTGCAGTCCTAACTGATAAAACACCTTCTACCTCAGAGTTATGGGTACAAATGTCCATGTCCTTTTTATTAAAAGATGTGCAAATATAGGTGGAGTTTAGGACAACACCTTATAAAAATGATGAAGTCCAATTACAATATAGCTTAGATAAATTTAAATGTTTAATTACATTATGTAGGTAGAAAAGTATCACTTCTTACTGGGAGTATCTAATCAAATTAAACACATTGATATCCTTTATTTTTTAAAAATTCTTTAACTTGGGCTGGAGCAGTGGCTCGGGGGTTATGGCGCTTGCCCAGCACAGATGAGTACGCGAGTTCAAACCCCAGCACCACATACACAACTAAGTGTTGGAGCAACGAAAGCCATGTAAAGATCTAATAAAGCTGATTCTCTCTCTCTCACTGCCCCCCCACACCTACCTACCTACCTCTCTCTCTCCTCACTGTCCCCCCACACCTACCTACCTCTCTCTCTCTCTCCCTGTCCCTCTCTCTTTAAAAAAAAAAAAAAAAAGAAGAAAAGGCAACTGGTAAGTAGAAATTAACTACAAAGTCATGTGACGTCACTGAACTGCCAGCCTAACATGCAGCCTTCCACACTATTTTTCCCCAATGTATGAGGGTACAGGAAACTTTCTGTCCAGGAACAGTCCCAACATGTAGCTGAACTTAGCAGATGTTAGACAAAATGCTTGATAAAGAAAACAAATGACAGACTTGTACAAACTCTCTATTTAAGTCTTAAATCCAAGTACTTTAGTGCAGATTAAAAAAAAAATCCCAAATGTTCCTCAAAGACATGGTTGATTTATTACAATTCATTCTGGAAAGATCCAATCAACGCCAACAGAATCTCAGCTAACAATTCAAATTATGTTATGAAAAACATGGGAGGGAATGTGAATACACCAAAATGGCAATCACCATTTTACCACAGGAGACTACAGAGGGGTTATGCCCATTTCTCTATCTTCCAAATTAGCTAATGTAATTTTTATTGTTTTTCAAACATAACTATTAAGTAACCGGAGCCTGGGGCTGGAGCGGTGGCTCGGTGGTTGCAGCGCTTGCCTGGCATGCGCAAGTACACAGGTTCAAACCCCAGCACCCACGTACATAGCTAAGTGTCGGAGCAATGGAAGCCATGTGAAAAACTCAATAAAAATTAATTCTCTGTCTGTCTCTATCCTTCTCTCAAAAAAAAAAAAAAAAAAGTAACCCGAGCCTTAAAGTAAGGTAACTCAATACAGTATTTAAAACACCATTCCCCCATCTTCCCTTTAACGTGGATCAGATTGCTCCCCTCTCTCCCCTCCTCTTACAAAGGCAGAAGCTACACGGGAAAGGACCCTCCAGTCCAGTGGTTGTGAACACTGGTTAACGTTCACAGATTCTGGGTCAGGCTTTTTTTTCCCCCCCTGATTTCACCACCACTAGTCCTGGGACCTTAGGCAAACTAGTTAACATCTCAGTGTCTGTTTCCATCCAGATAAGATGAAAAAAATGCTATCTTGCTCTCAGGAGTCATGAAAAATAAATGAGCCCCAGGTGCTTGGCACATCACTGAAGGAGAGCTGTAAGTGGATACCCACAGACTAAGTGAATGATAATTGCTTACCCCTGGAAATACAAGATAGTCACTAGTCAAATGACTAGTTGACATCTGTTAAATATGCAGTGGTCTGATGAGATTAATTCAGTAAGCATCTGGGCACATACTAAGCATACAACTATATACTGAAACACAGTGATCTGGAACCCAAGTTCCAACTGAAATTCAAACTACAAAGTTGTGAGAGGGAACAAAGTACTTCAGGATTAACAGAAAGCAGTAACAGTGTTGACTGAGATTCCTTCCAAAAAGAAGTTAGATCTGAAATCATTTCAATCAACACTGTTTTTGTAATTTCTCCATACAACTGGCAGAAAAACCTAATTAGTAAACCTCACCCTAGAACCTTACCCAAGGGTGGAAAATGGCCTAAGGAAAGTGGTCCAGACCCTAGGAAATCAGGGTAAGAGTGACAGACGATTGGGTTAGATTGTGGAATTAGCCAAGATGAGGCCAGAAATGTAAAACAAACAAAATCACTGATGGAGCTTTTTTTTTTATTTTTTTAACATATGCTTCTGAGAACCAGCAGGTCTGAGGTAGAGCCTCCAAATGACTAAATTTTTAAAAATTCATTAATAATTCTGATGTACACCCCAGAGAGCACAAAGAAGGAGCCTGATGGTTTTAGTAGAAGTAAAATGCATTACTAAAAAGCTGATCAGAAAGCTTAAGATCATAAACCTATATCAGGTATAAGTGAAGATAGGTTCCAGGTCCATAAAAGTCACTGGAATTTGGAGACTGGGAGAGAATGTCCAGGATAAGGTTCAACGGGAAATGGAGCCATGTAATCTCATTTGAAAGAGTGGGAGCAGCAGCTCTTCAATTTGGCTAAACATCAAAATAACCAGGTCAAACCTCACGTTAAGTAAAACAAATTCTGGAAGTGAGATCCAGGAGGTACATTGGTTAAAGCTCCTGGGTGACTCCCACATGCAATCTAACTTGATAAACAGAGTTAGAGTTTTCAGGAAATCAGCAGATTACTAGAGTGAGGAAAACAAAGTAATGTACATTAAAACTTTTCAAAGGCCAGTGTATAAGATAATCACCTGGAAAGCAAGTTGTGGCCCAAAAACAAAAGGAGTTGGTCCTGTACAGTTCTGCCATGTATTCCTGGTGATTCTAACTCAGCAGTGTCTGAGAACCACCAGTCTAACTCCAAATGAGAAACTGAGGACTCCAAACAACCTGAGACACTCCCATCCCTCTTGGCATGCTGAATATGAGCTCAGTCTTTAAGGTGCTCCAAGCATGACCAGAATCAATAAGCCTGTAAGACCTCCAGCAGCAGAGGGAAAGGCATGCTTGTGGTAACTCAGGAGCACCTCAAGCCTCAGAAGTCATCTTTCTAAACCACTCACATGTGGTTCCTTCATGGACAGCATGAAAGCACACATGCCCCCTGCCTTTCAGAATCAGATTTGGCTTTTCAGGAATCATAGAAATCACACATGAGGAATTACCATTACCATGTAAAGAGAAGAAACTCTAATATACTAAAGTTACACTTGGAAGATGTGATCCTGGCATTTCACATAATGGTCAATGCATTCCCTGCTTGTAAATTCAGTAATACACATGGAACTTTTACTGAAAAACGTTACCCTTATATTTTTCCAGGATACCTTGACAAAGCTTATTGGGTGAAGAGCCATAAGGAAACACTTGAGTAATTAGGAACAGCTTCACCCTGTTACATAGTAATAAAGCAGTACTTATCCCAGTTTCAACTTAGTAGTAACTATTCCATTCAGATGGTTACATTTTATCTGCTGAGATTCAAGAGATGCATTCCTGTGCATATGACCAACTCATCATCCCATCAGAAATCTCTATAGCAGCACCAGAATTTTCATTTTCAAGATACATGAGCTTTTGTCAAACGGTGACATCTCCTCTGTAATATGAATTTTCAATATGATATAAAAAATGATGGATATATTACACATTCACAGAGCACAGAGAACAGAAACCTGTCAATGAATTTAAAATTTGTGACAACCTATTTGAAATTTTACACTAAAAGATATGCACACTTTCATAAACCATATAAATGTAAAACAAGTACCAATATTTTTATTGGCAACAAGAAATAAATAGTCCTCCCTAACGAAGCTCATGTTACTTTAGTTTTCTTTTAGTTAATGATCATTAATGTTTCAGCTGTAAAAATCCAACACTTTATATGACTTTCAAAGCGCAACCGATAAAAACAACTCCATGCAATATACTTCAAAACAAAGCCACTGGCATATTTTTCCCCCACCGTTTGAATTTGTGCACTAATTTTCAAATGTATAAACGTATAGGTCTTACTGCAAAGTTCAAGTCACCTTTTTTTAAAGAAACAACACCATTCCTATCTTAAAGGTCATCATCCTAAGTGATTTAGATTCCTTCAGTTGAACCTGACTTCTGACAATCTATAGATTCCATTTTACAAAATGACTTTATACTCTTCACAGACTAAATCATTAGGCAAAAAGCACAGACACGAGAAATAAAATTTTTATGGGTTATGGAGGAGTTAACCAGAAACACAGCAATTTGTTGTCAGGAAAAGAGGCATTTATGAAAGTCTGAGGGAAGGGAGACCTCTTCGAAACATTAGATAAGCATTAATTTCAAAGTTATGTGAGTCGTTAAACTATCTGTTCATAACTGAGTTCAGACCTTCAAAATGTTCTCACACTGAAATCACTGGCACACCTAATTCATCTTCACCTCACACTGGACATAGCTAATGCTGGGAACTTCCCTTCAATGTCAGTACAGAGTTTCTTACTGTGTTATTTCAGAATACAGATAATGAATACCAGTTAATTTTTCTAAAGCAACTAACAGCAAAACACGTTCATTAATGTGTTTTGAAGAACCCACTAAAGGGAACTTTATTTTTTTCCTACAACTGCAAACATCTTAAAGAGGAGATGTTAACTTGCAGGCTCCATACAGGTTAAGGTGGGAAATCCAGACACAGGTGAGAAAACTCTCGCAAGAGATTGCATCTCTGTTCTCAAAAGGTCATTTGAAATCAGCAGATCCTCTTTCTCTATTTTAGAGATCCCCACTGTATTCTAAACAGAAGCCAACAGAGGGAGAAAAAGCGGAGTGGCAACGCTGTGGACGCTGAAAGTTTTGCTCCACCGTGTGCAGCACCCACTTGGGGTGGCGCATCAGGACTTGGGGGGTGTGAAGGGCAGGGTCCCTGGGGACGAGGGCTGGAAAGGGCGGCTGGCTTCCAATGACTGTCACTTGATATTTGAAGTCCATCGCCTAGGTCACTCGTCGTTCTCAAGACTGCGGGGCGAAGGCTCCGACACAAATCAACCCATGTTTAACCAGAGCAAAGGAGGAGACTCGGACGTTCTTCTAGGGAGCGGGTGGCTGGGTCTCAACTTTAAAAGGTTTTTGCAGGGCTGTGCTTAAGGGGGTGGGGAGGGAGCCGCAAACGCAGCGCGTTTTCTCCAGCTCAGTTTCCCTCTCAGCCGCTCGCCGCGCGGATTAAACGCACACCGCATTAACCCACCCTCTGCCTCGACTCCTAGCGAGGCGCAGTCCCGACCCGGTGACTCCGAGGCAAAGTCGGGGACCCAGAAGCTCGAGCTCGCAAAGTTCGCGATCCTGCGCCCCCGGGGTCGGCGCCCACAAACTGCAGCCCACCACGGGCGGCGGCCCCCGCGGAGTCCACCCGGCCCGCGCCCACCGAGGACGCGCCCCGGGCCCGCGCCCACCCTCCGGCCCGCGCCCCCCGGCGGCGCCCGTCTCCGGCGCCCACCTACCTTGCGCCAGCGCCCGGAACAAGTGCAGCTGGAGCGCCAGCAGCGCCCACCACCCGGCGCCGCCGCCGCCAGGGCCGAACTTTGCCGCCCGCCGCCGGGCGCTCGGGCCAGGGGTCTCGGGCGCCGCGCCGCGCCCCGGGTGGTCGGCGCCGGGGTCGTGACCGGGCCGGCTTCCCCGCGGCCGCCCCGGGCCCGCCCGCTCAGGGGGCGCAGCGCCGCCGCCGGCCGCCGAGGGCCGGGCGCCCCGGGCCATGCCGCGCGGCCGCCACCCCGGGCAGGGACGCGGCGACAGCCCCCTCCGCGGGAGCGCGCCCGGGCGGGCAGCGGCGCGGGGCTGAGGGGCGGCGTCCCGGGCCCGGGAACCGGCCAGGAGAAGTTGTCGGGGGCAAACGCCCAGCACTCCGCCTTCGCCCCTCGCGGCCGCCGCCCCGCGGCCGCAGAGCCGGGCCAGCTGCGCTCTCCAAGGGGTCCGCGGACGCCGAGCAGCAGCAGCAGCAGCCGCCGCCGCCGCCCCCGCCCGGCGCTGAGGAGAAAGTGCGCCCGCCCGCGCGCCGGCTCTAACCGCGGCCGCCGCGCCCCATTCACAGCCCGGTCGCACGCGCCGCCCGCGCCCGCCGCCCACCGCTGATTGGCCGAGGGAGGCGGTTCCGCGTCCCGGCCCGCCCCCTCGCGCTCGCCTGTTTTCAAACTCGCGGCGCCCGCCCGCCTGCAATTTCGCGCCGGCCGGGACGCGGGGCTCCGGCGGCTTCCCGCGCCGGCTGCGCCCCCTAGGGACCTGAGGCGGACACTGCAGCCAGCGCCGTCTCGGCACGCGCTTCGCGGGCGGGCTCGCGGGCCGGGCGTGCGCGGACAGGGCGGCGCAGCCTCGCCCGGCCCCGTGGCTGTCGGGAGCCTAGGTGCTGCGAGCCAGGTGGTACGTGCCCGGTGCGGCGGGGCGCGTGAATCCTGCTGGGGCCTCGAGCCGGGGACAGCCGGGGACGCCCCTTCACGCGCCCCGGGAGCCGCCCTGCTCCCATCCGCGGACTCTGTGCCTGCGTGGTTACGCGCCAAGTTGCTGTAATTGCAAACGAGAAACAAGCGCAAACGGGTTTTTCATTCCTGGCAACGAGAGGCACCATTGGGCACACCCCCGCCGCCTGTTCAGAGGAGTGGACATGGCTTTGGAGAAGAGTCCAAGGTCATGTTTGGCCAGGAGGATCACAGAGCCGGCCGTTTCCCGCCGTGCGGTGGGCAGGTCTGGGAAAGGGGCCTTCCAGGGTGGTGATCCCAGCGCCAGGCCTGGGGAGAGCGCGGGGATGGGGGTAGGTGTGCGGTGGGGATGGGCGCGGACGCTGGGCCGCATGTGGTAAGCATTAACCGAGTTTATGGGATGAACTAAGAGCTCTGGGGCTGAGAGGCCAGCATTTTTGTGGGAGGAAGACTGGAGGTTGACAGTCTGACTCTGCTGGGAGTTGGCCTGGAGGAGCCAGGGGGCATGTGATGGTGATTGAATGAGGTCATGTAGGGGAAGGCCACGGGACAGGGAGTGCGTCCAGCACACTGCTGGCTGTCCAGAAAGTATTTGATGCAGACTTGCTGGCATTGTAGTTTTTATTATTCCAGCCAAGAAAGACCCCAGGCTGGAGCGTGGGGAGCGGACCACTGGGGCTGGGGCTTTTGGAGTGAGGGGTGGTGCCTATTTGCAGAGCATCTGTGGTGAGCTAGCCCAGTATTAAGCTCTCAAAAAGGCGCTTAAGACTTTACAGGGAGAGAAAGGTGGGGAAACTGAAGCCCAAGGACAGCAGCTAAGTGGAGCAGGTGAATTAGGAACTACAACTGAACCCATTTTGGCTTTTGCTCAGTACTAGAAGGGATACAAGGGTAAAACGCAGCCCCAAAGTGCCACGTTCTCTGAGAACATAGTGGGGGGTCCCTAAAGGGCACGGACTGGCAGAGCTCAGCAGTGCCCCTTCCAAGGCTCTGGTGTTCTGAGGATATGTGGATGAGGCTGGGGTGGAGAAGACTATTTCTGTTTTCTGTTGCCAGCCACATGGGCTTCTTCAAACTGGCAAGGTTATATGAAAGCCTAGGGGGGAATAAAATAAGCAATACCTACTGTGGATTGAGCTCGTACTGTGGGCCAGCCCCTCCACAGCACCATCAGTGATGATGGTCTTTGATACAGATGGGGAAACTGAGGGTTACGGAGGCAAAGTGGCTTGCCCAAGGAGCTCAGATCCTATCTTCTCCACCTCTAAGCATCTCTGCTTTGCTCAGAGATGGGGTGGGAGGTGAGAGATGTAACAGTGCAGCAGATTGGGCTTTGGAGGACTAGCTCTGGTCTTTCAAATTGTGAAATTTGGGAAGATTACTGGCTGTAAATTCCAGGAAAAAGTTAGAAATAATTCCTATCCCACAGGGTTGTTTCAAAGTGAGCTAATTTATTGAGTGTGAACTCAATAAATGCTAATCTCCCTTTTCCCATACCAACATGATAGTGCTTGTCACAAACTGCCTGACCCGTCAAGTTTGGCCACAGTTAACATTTTCCTTTCACGTAGCAACATTTGCCCTTATCCTCTTACAGTACAGGCACGAGTATGGTGCAGCTTCTTGACTCTAGGATACTCCAAAAATGTCCAAAGCCTCTTTTGCTATGATTTATTTTGCAGTTAGCAGAAAGCTTTGTGGAAACTGACTTGGAAATTGGAAAGGCACATCAGTATAGGATAATTTATGAGATCAATGACATGACTGCTGCTAGACAAGGTCTGGACACCCCACTGGGAAATTTTTTTTATTCTGGTATCATCCTGGGGAGGTAAAGCTCTATTATGATTGTCATTCTGCAGTCAAAGAAACAAAGACAGGAAAGTTTAAAATATGCAAACCAACCATGTTGAAGTCAGAATGAGAATCCAGCTTTCCAGTGTCCTGAGACATTTCCCCCTACCAGACCGTGTTGCTTTTTACAGGACCCAACATGTTACTATCTTGAGGAGTGTATTTAAACTACAGCTGCTCTTTCTCAAAAAAAGAAAAGAGAAACCCCTTTGTAATTCTGAGAAGGGGAGCTAGCCAGGGCAGGGCTGGAATTTCTCTGCCCAAAAGACAAATTAAGCTTTCATCTTAATTTTATCCAGCCAAACAAGGCTTCAAGAAGTGAACATTTTATGTGGAAAGAAAAAAAAATAGTATTTAGGTTAAAAATGTAAGAATAAGTACTATAGGGATATTTCTGGCTCTTATGAAAAATGTATTTTAATGAGCTTGGTGATATTTGTGGTATTCTTTAGCTTTTAAAAATTTGCAATTGTGATTTTTCTCATTCTGAATATTCACTTTTGAAAAAAAGCGAACATTTTAAACTTTTACACTTACTTTTAAAAATTCTGGGCCATGTGCTAGGTAAAGAGGATCACAAGTTTGAGGCCAGTCTCAGCAATTTAATGAAGCCCTAAGCAAGTTAGCGAGACCATGTCTCAAAATTTAAAAACTAAAAAGGGCTGGGGATGTAGCTCAATGGTAAAGTACCCATGAGTTCAATCCCCAGTAGCAAATATATATATTTAAAACTGGGATACATACATATATATGTATGCTATGTATCATATATATGTATGTATCCCAATTTTAAATATATAATTAACTAGGGATTGAACCCAGAGGTGCTTAACCACTCCACTAAGCCGCATGCCTGCACTCTTTTTTATTTTTTTATTTTTTTTTCTTTTTTGAGACAGGGTCTCGCTAAGTTGCTTAGGGCCTTGCAAGGTTGCAGAGGCTGGCTGTGAACTTTAGATCCTTCTGCCTCAGCCTCCCAAGCCACTAAGATTACAAGCATGTGCCAACTGCACCTATCAGGCCATGTATTCAAAAAGGCCATGAAGTAGAGGGCTATTACTCCATGAACAGTGACTCATTTTTCTTTTAAAAACTGAGCTGTGGCCGGGCATGGTGGTGCACACTTGTAATCCCAGCAACTTGGGAGGCTGGAGCAGAAGGATCACAAGTTCAAAGCCAGCCTCAGCAACTCAGCGAGGCTCTAAGCAATTTAGCGATACTCTATGGCAAAATTTAAAAAATGAAACAGGCTATGGATGTGACTCAATTGTTAAGCACCCCTGGATTCAATCCCTGGTACCAAAAAAATAAATAAATACATAAAAAAGAGCTGTGGCTGTCGCCTATTTCCAGAATAAGAAGTTGGGATTTTCCCTGCTGAATTAGGGCAGTGTCTCCAAACAGATGATAAAGTGGAATTAGGATGATCACTGAGTCCATTAACATTTTCCCCCTTGTTACAATGTAAAGCCTGGCCACTCCAGGTACTGTCCATAGAATGTCCACCTCACCTGGAAGCAGGGCTGAAATGCACATCCTCAGGCCCTGTACCTACTGAATCCAATCTGTACTTTAACAAGACCTCCAAGTGATTCCTATGCTAAAATTCAACAGTCTCTAATTCCTTCATGTCTCTTAGGAATCTCAAAAACATGATGAACACAGCTCTCCTGTGCCCTATCTTCCTCTCTGCCTTCCATTCCTTCTTTTGTATCATCCCTTCTTTTACTCCTGGCTCTTCTTATGGACCATGAGATAAACAGCTCTATGATAAACATATTTATGATCTAGAGGAAAAAATCTGGAGAAAGTATCAATACCTATGTAAATAACTTTCCTTCAATAAGAAAAATAGATGAACAAGTCCTATAGAAAATGAGCAAAGAACATGAACAGGCAAGTCTCAGAGAAATGCAAAAGGAAATAAATGTTTGAGAAAGACACAAAGAAACTCAGTCCCCCAAAATGAAAAAGTAAAAACCAACAGGACTTATGAAAATGTTAAAGTACAGAAATGGGAAGTGTTAGGGAGGGTCTATAGAAATGGGCATTCATATCATGAGCATTCTTGGTAGAAGTACAAATTAAACAGCTATCGTAGAAAAAAGCCTGCAATCCATAGCTAACATTTATGAATTGCCTTAGATCCAGTCATTCCAAAGTTATCCATTGCAGCATTGCTAATAATAGCAAAAAGAAAAAGTGTACAATTTGGTACATCCACACAATAAATTCCCATGATGCTTAAAAGAGTTAATAGGTTAGATGCAGAATGTGTACTCTAGAAGTTAAATCTTTCCTCATAACATCATGGAGTAAATGTAGAACACTCCCATTTGCTGTCTTTTTTTCTTTCCTGAAAGAATGAATACCAAACTGATAATGGGTTTTGGTTTAAGGTGTCACTAGATAGGTTCTAAGGCGGTTCCCCAGAAGGGAGATGGGAATCTCAACTTGGCCCTGGCAGGTTCTTGACTTACAACACAGAAAGGAATTTGGGGCCACATCAGAAGAAGCACAGAGAGTTATTTAGGAAAGTAAAGAGAGTATTCAGAAGAGCAAGCAATAGAGGAGGATGCACACTGAAAGGGAGAAGGGGTGTGGAGGCTTTGAGAGTGGGACTCACTTTTGGGGTCATGGCCTCTTTTTAATTAAATTATTTATTTATTTATTTTGGTACCAGGAATTGAACCCAGGGATGCCTAACCACTGGGCCACATCCCCAGCCCTTTTGTTTGTTTGTTTGTATGTTCTTTTGAAACAGGGTCTAAGTTACTTAGGGCCTTGCAAAGTTACTGAAGTTGGCTTTGAACTAGGGATCCTCCTGCCTCAGCCTCCTGAGTCACTGGGATTACAGGTGGCACCATCACACCATGTTATGGGTTATTTTTAAAAGAAATTTTGTGTTCTTTCAATACATGATACATAATTATTATGGAGAGAGGGATATAAAATTTTAGACTCATGCATGTATTGCAGAGCAACACATAAAAATGTTTTGGTAGGTTCTTATTCTTTTAAAATTAAAATCTATTTTCCTTTGTTTGACTTTGGTGTACTAATAAAGAATATTTCTCATGTCTTGTAAAAAAAAATAAAGGAAATTTTGTAAATAGTGAACAAAGTGGTGAGAGGTGGGGGCAGGCGACAGCAGTCTGCTCAGCTCAACTCTCTCGACCATGGAGTGTTGGATGGGTCACAGTGGCTTGCCTCTTCCAGGGTCATGTCATCCAGTCAGTAGATAAGGTTTGGAATACACCCATAAGTCTCTAATGATATTTTCCCGTTGGCTTTATGTAATCTGAAAGAAACAGTGAATAAGCCAGCAATGTATGTAGGCATTAGTTAGACTCACAATACTGTAAGATTCAAGGGCTTTTAAAGAATATATTTCTGGAGGAAGACAGTCTTGGGGAGTAAAGGTGAGGGTGGTTCCTGCAGCTTCTCAAATTTAAATATCTGGTTTCTTGTTCTCTTTTCTACCTTAGTTCTTCTGTCTAAACTCAAGGGACATGGAATTATATGTTTTTCTGTTCTTATAAAAATTTTCAAATGTGAATATATTTTATAGTAAACTAATAAAGCTTGCTTTACAACAAAAAAAGAAGCAGGAGGTGGTGAGCTTAATAAGTCCTTTCTTACCTATAACTCATTAAGAAATGTCCCTCATGGGTTCTCAGTGGTTCTTCTGAGAAAAATAATCCCCAATCCCATTAGAAGGCAAGTTACAACATGAAGGTGTCCACACAGGAATATTGTGCATCTTCCATGTGCAAACCAAGGCCCCCCTGTCCCCATCCTGAGGGTGGGCAGTCCTTACACGTGGCCCCTGTTGTCCTCTCCTGATGATGAGAACTCTATCCCCAGTATGCCTCAGTGGTCCACTCTCACATCCCTGCCAATGGCTAATCCCAGCCACAGCCGCGCCTTTGTTCCGTTGCCTGGCAACCCATTAATGAGCCAGGGAGCAGCTCCAGGTGCTGCCTTTGAGCCCTAGTGGGACGCATTGCTTTCACTACCTCAGAACCCACCTAGTTTCCTGAAAACATTTTTAGGAGCTAAAATCTCATGAAATGCTCCAGCGAAGGAGCATGAAAAAGAGAAATATAGCAAGCCTCCAGAAATACATATCTACTTCCTTGAAAAGTAACTATTATTTACCTTTAAGGCAGCTCGACTCTATGAAACAAAGGTTCTTAATGTGAGATCCCTGGCCAGCCTCAGTGGCAACACCCCCAAAATATTGAATCAGAAACTCTAGGGGTAGAGCCTACAGGCTGTGGCTTAATAAGCCCTCCAGGTAATTCCATTGCAACTCAAGTTTGATCTCCATTGGTGGAAAGTAATTGCTTTGCATTCTTACTTTTCAGCAGGTATTTATCAAACACTTGATTTTTGCCAGCCCTGGTGCCAGGCAAGAGAGAAATAATTACAATAATTATACGACAAGCAAACTCTTCAGGGAACATCTGAGAAGGGATCTGTAGCCTTGAAGAATCAGGGAAAGTAATGTCTAAACTGAGACCTTTAGGATAAAAAAGAATCAACAATCAGGCAGAAAAAGGGTGGTGGAGGAATGCCTAGAGTTCAAAACTCGCCGAAAGAACACAGAGAACTATGAAGGCCTTTCAACA
This sequence comes from Aplodontia rufa, assembly GCA_004027875.1. NCBI lineage: Eukaryota > Metazoa > Chordata > Mammalia > Rodentia > Aplodontiidae > Aplodontia > Aplodontia rufa. The sequence continues at coordinate 15,442 of PVKS010012057.1, read as the reverse complement.
GGGGAAATTATATAGTCTGAAACATTTTTAGAAACATTCTTCAGGCAATCGACTGGGTTGGAATTAGCCAAGATTGGAAACCAGGAGACCTGCTAGGAAACCATTGTTGCAATTTAATTAAGAAATTACAGTGGCAAACTGTGGAACCAGTCTAGATGTCCATCAACAGATGAATGGATAAAGAAAATATGATATATTTACACAATGGAGTTTAATTCAGCCATAAAGAAAAATGAAATTATGGTATTTGCCAAAAAAAAAGTGAATGGAACTAGAGATCACGTTAAGTGAAATAAGTCAAACTCAGAAGGTCAAGGGTCATATGTTTTCTCTGATGTGGAAGCTAGAGAGGAAAAAGAAAAACAAAGGTTTCCTAAAAATCAAAAGGAGATCAGGAGGGCTGGAGCAGTGGCTCAGCGGTTTCGGAGCTTGCCTGGCAAGCACGAGGACCCAGGTTCAAACCCCAGCACCATGTACACAACTAAGTGTTGGAGCAACAAAAGACATGTGTAAAACCAAATAAAGTTGTTTCTCTCTTTCTCTGTCTCTCTCATTGTCCCTCACTCTTAAAAAAAAAAAAAAAAAAAAAAAGGAGATCAGGAGAGGACCAAGGAGTGGGAGGGAGGAAAGAAGGGAAGGGAAAATGCTGGGGAGGGGTATTGGCCAAATTATACTGCTATAATTTGTGCGAGTATGAATAACAACAAATTCCATCAATATGTACAACTATAGTGCACCAATAAAAAATATGGGGAAAAAAAGAAATTACAGTGGCAGCTTGGATGAGAGAGAAGCAATAGCTCGAAGAGCTTCTTAGGAGACAGGACCTGTGCTGTGGGATTTGGGTATGGAATGTACCCCAAAGGCTCCTGCGTTGAAGGCTGATCCCTCATGCAGCAATGTTCGGAGGTGGAAATTTAGGGATGTGGTTGGATTATGAGGGCTCTAATCTTACCAGTAGATTAATCTATTGGGGTGGATTCATAACAGAATGAACTTTTGGGAGGTGGTGGAAACTGTAGGATACAGGACCAGTTGAAAAGAGTGGGTCCTTGGAGGTCTGCCCTTGGGGAATATTTCTTGTCAATGGCTTCTTTCTCTTTTTCTCCTCTCTCTCTCTCTCTCTCTCTCTCTCTCTCCTCTGTCTGTCTCTTTCTCCTCCCTGTCTCCCCACTCCCTGTCCACTATGAGGTAAACAGTTTTCTCCCCCACATACTCCCCACCGTGATGCTCTGGCTCACCATAAGTCAACAGCAATGATGCTGAACCATAAGCCAAATTAAATCTTCCCTCCTCTTAATTGAGCTTATCAGGTGATTTGTCACAGCAGTAGAAAGCTGGCTCACACAGGACCCATAACTAAGAAAGGACATTGTTGAGGATGCAGCCTGTTTTGCAGATTAGAAGCTGGCCATTTCCTTTCTGTAAGGAGGGAACGCAGGTAGAGGGCAGTCTGCAGAAGAGGGTGCCAAGTTCAATTTCAAATCTGTTAAAATTTATCTATGGGACATCTGCACACAGATGGGATCATTAGACATGTGGATCTTGAGTGTAGAACGGGAGAAAGCAAAGAAAGATAACTTCAACCTGCCTTCAGCAGCAAAGGGTCAAGAAATTAAGGACTGAAAATGTGACCTCTAGATTTCATGACAAAGATGTCCTCACAGACCTTGGGACAGGTGTTTTGGTGGAAGCCTGAGCCAGCCCCAGGGTGGGTAGAGGAACAAGGAGGTGGTAGAGATGGCATTGTGAAGAGGCACAGAGGTTGGGACTGGAGTGGTGACTCAGCGGTTGTGGTGCTTGCCTGGGTATGTTCAGGGACGCAGGTTTGAACCCCAGCACTGCGTACACAACGAAGTGTTGGAGCAATGAAAGCCACATGGAAAAACTAAATAAAATTGACTTCTCTCTCTCACACTACCGCTCTATCTTTAAAAAAAAAAAAAGGCATGGAGCCAACATGAGGCAGAAGATGGCAAGAAGGATGCAGGCATGAGGAAAGCTGGTTTCTTATAGAAAGGGGCACCCAGGAGAAGGGGTGGGTTATCACTAGCTCTGGCTCAAACCTCTGGGAATGTGTTGTGAAGTGGAGGTTTAGCCTTAGGGGAGAGGGGCAGAGCTTGCACTGGAAGAATTAGAGGGGGGAAGATTCTCTCTTGTTAAATGTAAGGGGAAAGGAATGGGCAGCCTTTGGGGGTAGAGCAGGACACAGAACTTTTGAGATATTTACTTTGGGAAAAGGAGAGACTTTAGCAACAGATTCTGCAGACATCCCTCCACCCGATTTCACATAAGCACTTTAATCCTCACAGCAATCCCTGAGTGAGCGGAAGTATATTTTTCCATTATACTGAGACTCAGATAATATTTTTTTCCTGCAATGCTGAGGATGGAACCCAGTGCCTCCCATATGCTTGGCAAGTGCTCTACCACCGAGCTATATCCCCAGCCCTTGAGAGCATTTGCAGCAGTTACCAAGGGGCCACCTGACTGGTGAGGGGGGAGCTGGAACTTGAGCCTGTTTCCCATCACTGCTTCCTGCTTCAGTGGGAGGAGGCAAAACTAAAATGGTACAGAGTGCATCATGCAAACTGAGTAGAAGGGATCTTCAAGAGCATTTCATTTAAACGAGGAGGTTTTAAATAAAAGAAAAGAGAGTTTTCTTAAATCACTTGGTTCTCTGAAGCTACATCCAAGCAACACCACATTCTCCCCATTGTCCAAACCAGCACATGGGCCACTGCAGACACTAGCATTTGTTGAGAGGACAAATGGTGGAAGGATGTCTGATCAACGACTATGAAGCCCAAGTCTTGGTGCAGCCCTACTAACCAGCTGAATAACTGTAAATAAGCCACAATCTCTCTTTAGATTTCAGTTTTGTCATCCAAAAACATGGTATAAAACCATCATTTTACTATGCTCACAAGTTCTGGGCATCAGGAATTCAGTAGCAGGGCAATGACGGGGGACTGGAATCCTCTGGAACTTCGTCACACTCAGGCCTGGGGCCTGAGCTGGCAGGACCTCCAGGCTGGGATCCATGGAGAATGTTAACCAGAGTGCATTTCTGGGTCCCCTCCTTGCAGCCTGGACTTCCCCACAATACAGCAGCTTGATCCTGAGAGAGAGGGGTCTGAGAAGGAGTGTCAGGGAGCTGCTTGACCTTTTCTGACTTGGCCGTGGGGTCATGAAGCATTGCTTCCACTGCACTCAGTTGGTGCAAGCAAATCCTGAAGGCCACCTCAGAGCCAAGAGGCGGGGCTGGAAGGTCACACTGTAGAAAGGCAGGACCTACAGGCAGTATTGTGACAGCCAGAAACACTCCATGAGGACTCCCATACATACCCGGAGGCAGGGTGCTTTGCAGAGGCCTGGAGTCTGCTTTTGATACTGATAAGATTGAAACAGAAAGCCCTCCACGTAAACCAGTTCTTCTGAAAGGGAAGGTGATGGTTAGAGTTAGGTCCCCCAAAAGTTCATATATTGAAGCCATAACCCTCAGTGCCTGAGAATGTGACATTTGGAGAGAGGACTTACATAGAAGTTATGAAGTTAAAAGTAAGGCCATTAAGATAGATGTTGGTTTGTGTTTTTAAGAGAAATGAAATCAGGACACAGACCCATAGGGAGGGCCATCCCTGTAAAGATACAAGGAGACCACGTCTGCAAGCCAATCAGGAAGAACCAGCCATGCCCACTCCTTGATCTTGGACTTAGAGCATCTGGAACTGTGAGAGAATAAATGCCTATTGTTTAAGCCTCTCCAATCTGTGTGGCGTTTTGTTACAGCAACCATTGGAAACTCATACAGTGAGTGACGAGGTACCTTTCTGCCACACAGGCACAGTCCCTAAGAACTTCCCTGCATAAGTAGCTCAGGACCTCCCATCCTTTCTTAAGGAACATTTTCTTACATACCTGTACTTTTTGGTGTTTTTTGCTTCAACCGGGACATTTATTATGTAGGTTTTTCAATTGTGGCCATTTACCTCAAATTTGCTTTCTAACTGTTAGTGTTACTTCCTCACTTATGGGGCTTAGGGTCCTCAGAGAGAAATTTAGGGTTTTATGTATGGTTCCCAGCTTTCACTCTTCTGTTATATTCATTTAGGAAATGAAACAGTTAATCCGCTCCATCATTCTGAAAAGTTACTAGCTGAAAGAGGAACGTGACTACAGAGTCACAAGGGGACTGTGGAAAGGAATTTGGTGATTATAAATGTGTGTGTGTGTGTGTGTGTGTGTGTGTGTGTACACCTTAAGAAAGTTCATATTCCTTGGTGCCAAATTATATTTTGGTCAATATATCTCTAAAATTAAATATCTCTAAATAAAATATAAGATCTGCATGCACAAGAATGGTTTCTCTGCATTGCAGGAAGGAAATAATCAGAGTCAACCAAAACGTCTTAATGTAGGAAGTATTATGCATTATAGTTTATCTGCTTTGTGGAATAATGTGAAATAATTTATATTTTCAAAGAATATCTAATGGCAAGGGAACACAGTCAAGATAGTGTTAAGTGAGAAAAATTGCCTGCCATTTTTCTCTTACAAAATTTGAAATGCATGGGTATATATTAAGGGGATAGAAGAAAGGATGGATGGGTGGGTGGATGGATGGATGGATATAAAGATGGAAGGAAGGAAAGAAGGAAGGGGATGTAACAAAATATTAGTGGTGCTTATTCTATATAGAATTGTAGATGAGTTTTTTCTTTAAAATTTTCCTTAGCTGCTAAGAATTCTAAGAGTATATTTCACTTCAAATAAGTAATGTGATGAGTAATGATTTAATGCAGGGGTAGTAATAGCCACAGTCCCCCCCTCATGAGGCTGAATTTATGCTGAATGATGTTTGCATTTTTAGGGATACAGCCTTTCCCCACCCTCTCCTTCCTTTCTCTTTCCTCTGCCCTTACCTCTCAGAGAACATTACAATTGAGGCAGGCTTTGGCCCAGCTGACTTCATTCTGGGACTGAGAGTAGCACCAAAGAACATTTGGTGGGAGGAAAAAGAATCACACAATTTTACAGCTGGAAGGGACCTCAAAAACTATCTAGTCCAACATAGTTATTTATCCTGATGTCAGCTGGAAAAGCAAGAAATGTACAACAGCACATCCCAGTTTGCCATAATAAGCCATTATGGGTCTCTCAACCATGAAGCCGCCTGAATCATTTTTGAAGCTATTTGTATTTTCCGGTCTGTACCATTTCCATAAATCTGCTACCCATGGTGTGAAGCCCAGGCTAGGGGACAAGGTTTAATAGCAATGCATGCGAGAAAAGCCTCCAAGCTGCTCTCTCAGTCTGTGAGCTCTGTGGGAGCCCACAGTGGTGGTCCAGGACTGACATGGGGTCAGCGTGGTGTGCACAAGCGGGGACTGCTGGTTATCACTGAGTCGAATGGCCTTCGCCGGAGGAACCTGTTCAGTTCCTGGTGGTACAGCATTATGGGCACAGCCACAAACTGGAGCAAGTTTCATCATCATGATGTGAGATGGTTGATAGAGCAAAGGGTATGTGGAAAAAAACAGGAAGATATTTTTTTAAGAGAGGAAAAGTGAGAGAGAAAAAAAGTCAATGTTATTTTTTCATCTGGTTTTTGTTTTTCCTCCACTTAGTTCTGCATGTGATGCTGGGGATCAAACCTGGGTCTTCATGAGTGCCAGACAAGACTCTACCACTGAGCCACCTCTCCAGACCCTGAGGGCTGCTTTTAACCCCTGACTGAGTATACAAGCTATACAAGTATACAAGAATTTTACCATAGGCCCTGTTCAGTACTCTTATGCGATTCAGTTTTAGGGAAAGAAATTTTCTAGCATTTGAAGCATTCCCTGAAAAGTCTCCTGTGAGAGGTAGTGAGTTCTCTACAGGTGGGACAAATGGCATCTACATCCAGTATTTGGAAGGTCGAAGACTGAATTCAACAAGTTAAGATCCCTTTTCAGTCTCCCAATCTTTCTTACTTTTCAACTCGGCTAATAAGGCCCAAGCTATAGCAATAGGCAAATTAATCTATAGAGATAGGAAGCAGATCAGTGGCTGCATAAGGTGGGGGAGGAGGGTGACTCTCTTCAGAGGAGTACAAGGGGACAGGGCTATGATATGTGTCTTGACACTAATAATGGTTACCTGGTATACATTACCCACAACTCATAATAGATGCATTTGACTGTTTATGTAAATTATATCCAAAGAAAGATGATTTTTTAAAAAAATACCAAGCTTCATGGAGAACACAGTAGTGCACACATGTAATCCCAGCAGGTCTGGAGGCTGAGACAGGAAGACTGTAAATTCAAATTCAACCTCAGCAAGGCCCTAAGCAACTTAGTGAAACCCTGTCTCAAAATTTAAAAAATGGTCTTTGGGATGTGGCTCAGTGGTTAAGCACCCTGGGTTTATTCCTTGGTATAAATAAATAAATAGCAAGCTTCATACACAGAGAGATTCAAGGCAGCTTTCATTCACTTAAAAATATTTTAAGGTGTTAATCATCAAAGGTTACCCCCTCTTTCTAGTACTCCATGGCCTGGTGAGCAGGTGCCCACGCCTTCTCTATACTATTTGAGGATCCCTCTGTGTAACTTCTGTGTTTATGCTGTCCCTGCTCCAGACTAAAGAGCCTTCCTCCTGCCCCAGGGTCATTACAGTTGACCTGGGACTTGTTCCACCTCCATGGGTCTGCCCTGAGGTAGCCGATCAGCTCCCCAAGCGTGCTTCCCATCAGTACAGTAAACAATCAAGCGCTGTTGTATCAGATGCCTCTGTAGCTGTTGAGAAGCTCACAATACATGATGTGAACATTAAACGGATTATGTTCATATGCTTTTTTTCAGCAGTCTGAATAGTCTGGCATTAATGCAGGTGCATGGTTGGGGAAGGTCTTGTAGAGAAGGAGGTTTCTGAGTTGGAAATCAAAGGGTGCAGGGAATTCATGACATGGTAGGGCTGGCAGTGGAGGGCATGATAACATTCAGAAGCACAGGGAGAGTTAAGGGGACAGGGAGAGTTAAGAAGAACAAGCCCTTGTATAAGAGTGCAGGATAGAGAGGGAGAAGAGCAGAAGATGAGGCATTCAGAAATCCAAGGGATAGTGGGCTGTGTCTTTTGATGGCGGATGTCCTTCCTTGTGATGGCTGGATTGATCCAGCAGTAGTCCACGGTGCTTCTTTGGCCCTTTCCTTGGGTCACAGCTGACATCTCCACTTTGTTTTTCTCTGGATGCATTTCCAGGGTCTGCCCCAGGGCAGCTCATTTACCACCTCCCTGCCCATGTCCCAACCCTGGAGACCTCTGACCTCGTCTCCATTGGCGTGGCATGCCACTACTTGTCCAAGGTCACATGCATGCTGCATCGCTGACTTTGCTGGACACATTTTCCTCCAGATCATTTGTGAAAACATCAACAGACCATTTCCAGTGCAGATCCGCGCAGCTGATCCCATTCCAGCCAGAGTTGCCTGTGTCTCCTCCCTGCCTGTACAGAATCTTCTTTTCCCTTTGGTCAACCCACCCCATACTATGCTAACTAAAGGTGTACAAACAGATTTTGATATAGAACCTTTCCAAGGGCTCTTTGGACATCTAACATATTATTTCCATGTGTTTCTTGCCTCTTGACAACAGACTGGTTTATTTCCTATAAAGGCCTGATTTTCCCACCAAAATAATGGCATATTTCCCCCAAATTTCAGTTCCTTTGGGTTTGAATAATTGTACTATTTATTTCGAGTCTCCATTTTGCCCAGAACAGAGGTGACATTCACGTGGCTGTTCTCAGGGTCCTTGCTGGACAACCTAAGCATAATAAATAATTATATTGTATATTCAAGGATGATACATGTGACACGACAAGGGAGAAGAATACGGGATGCAAGCAAAGATATGAGAGAGGTGAGGGTTTGAGCTGTGGGGATTAATGGGGGTCAGTGTTCCAGATCGAGGGAACTCTATGGAGGGAGGCTGCCTGGAGGAGGAGCAAAGAGTAGCAGAACAACATGAGTGAGGGCAAGGTCAACAACTCCGCAGGGAGGAGGACCTTCCAGGCAGAACCTCAATCTCTGAGGAGCCATGGTGGGGTTTTAAGCAGGCACCTGCCATGATTCAGGTGATGTTTTAAAAAGTCTACCATGTAAATGAGATAACAGACACGTCCCTCTGTTTGAAAGGAAGAGGAAGAGGAGGCCTATCAACACCAAGGCATCCGTAAAGTTCACTTTTCAAATCCACTAGTCCTAAACATATAGGTGTGTTTTCAAACATAGTCTTTATTACTGATTAGGTATAATCAGAGGAAGCTGCCACTGAAGAGATAGCTTGTTATATTCTGTTCCCTAAAGGAGGGGCACTATGTGCCATGAAGGGTAGGAACATTGGGGTCAGTCAGATACAGAGGAAGACATGGGCAAGAGTGATTATTGTGGTTCCACAAGAAGAAACAGGTAAGGTGGAGTAGGTAGCTTTAGGGTTGGCTGACTTGAGTGATTTCACGAGGCTCTGGGGCACAGGGGCTGTCCCTTGTGGTCTGGTATCTGACCCTGGGGGATTCAGGCAGATGGATGGTGGCCCAGGGATCTCGTTAAAGAGGCTACTGGGGACATGGGCTCTGCATTGGCTGGCTTGTGTTTGAGAAGCATACTCGGGGCAAAGTTTTTGCCATCTCTAGGAATTAGCTAAGTCTGGGGGTGGAGGAAAGTCCCTATGGAATCAGTAAGACCCCCAGATGTCAAAGCATCATTACAAGAAGACATGATGTATGCACAGTGTTCCTCGTCAGCGCCATGCAGGGAGCATGAGACCTGGAGGGACCCCACCAACCGGGTCAGTACATGGGATGGAGCATCTAACACTCCAGCAGTGCTGAGAGCCACCCTCATCCCACCTCCCCACAGACCGGGCCCCAGCAGGGAGGCACAGGGTGGGGACAGAGCTGGGCCACCACTCACCTGGGATCTGGACCAGGTCACTTTGCCTCCATGAGCCTTAGCTTCCTGCTCTGTGGAGTGAGGATTTGAGAAGCTACGCCTTGTCAAAATGTTTTGTGATCAAAACAAGTCCTACAAATATTGTTCTTATTATTTTGTTGATTTCTTTACCCAAGAGCTTTCGAGATCATTTCAGAAGCAGGATTCTGAGTGACATTTTCACCTCTCTTCTTATTTTGCTTTGCGTGACTATACTCGGGTCATCCTCCCAGAAGGTGCTGGGAGTTCCTGAAAAGCAATCAGCATCCCTTCATCTTTTATCTGTAGCACACAAATCCTGGCTCCCGGGGCTTCTAATAAGTTTGTGGAATGAAAGCAAAAGGGTATGACCGATAAATTTGAGAAATACAATTTACATCAACTCCTTCCCCTCCAGTCTGATGCCTGGAGTAAGGAACAGCCCCTGCAAACACTTCCTTGCATTACAATGACACTGAAAGCTTAAGAGACAGGAAGGTCTTTGTTAATCGTTACCCATTGGAGGAGGTCCCAGGGGAAATGCTTATTTCCTTCGAATGATGGTCCAATTAACAAGGGGTTACGGTTATAACAATAGGTGTGTGGCTTTTAACCAGCAAACGCTTAATGCATCCCTACCATGTACCAGACAGTTTAAAAGTAAAGAAAAAGACAAGAATAAGCCCCTATCCTCAAAGAACTTACAGCTTAGAGGCAAATACATGCAGATTACTATTCCGCTATCACAGTGCAATAAAGGCTATGTTACAAGAGCCCTAAAACAACCGACCGTTTATTACAGTGGGTTTTCTAAACTTAAAAGGGGGAAAGTCAGTGAACATAGGAAACAGCCCAAGAAGACAGCCCTTTACCTCTTTAAATAAAGAACTGGAAGACACAACACCTGATCCATCCAGTGAGGCATTGGGTGGACGGAGAGCAGACAGGTAAGCAAATCCAGATTAAGTATCCCCAACCCAGGAGCCTGAACAGCAAGGTGGCTCATATGGACACATGGGGAATCCCAGGAGTAGAAATTCCATCTGAAGAAATCAAAAGGCAGGGTGGAGAGATGGCTCGGGGTAGAGGGCTTGCCTGGCATGTGCAAGGACCTGGGTTTGAACCCCAGCACCACATACACAACTAAGTGTCTGAAATACAAAAATCAGATGAAAAATTAAAATTGACTCTATCTTTCTCTCTTTCATGAAAGAAGCTTTGACAACTACCATCACCCACACTGCCAGCCCCAGGTCAAGATCACAGATAGAATCATTAACTGTATTACCAAAAGGATCAAAGGAGTCCTGGTATTGATGGACACCATTTTACCTACTCCATAGGCATAGTTAGGCCAAACATCTCATTGAAATGAAAGTACAGTTCAAGTGGCATTGAAGGTCAGTGCTTTTTTTTTTTAATTCAAACTTATAGAAAAGTTGCAAGAATAATACCATGAGCACACCTATACCTTTCTCTTTGTCATGGGAAAAGCAATGTCTTCGAAGAGGAGTCTGAGAAGTCCCCAGAGGGGAGGGGAAATTCGACTCAGGACAGTGGGGTTCTTGGACAGAAAAATATTTCAGCACGAGCCAGGCAAGGTGTAGACAGAGGTTTATTTAGGAAGCAGATACACATTCAAGGGAGAATGCCAGCGATTTCCAGAGCTCTTCTGCTTTGGGTTAGGGCTCCAATATTTATAGAAGGGCTTTAGTTAGACACTGGACTGGAGGTGGGGCCAGGGTGGAGCTGCACAATTTCCCACCGGTTTTCCCTGCCCCTGTGCATTGCCCTCCTTTAACAAGGATGCAGGCCAACAGCTTGTCACTCAAAAGTTACAGCTGTACCCAAGGCTTCCTGCATCTCAATGGCTCATGTGGTTTCCTTTGAGACTCAGTATCTCTCTATATCTTTTTATCCTAAATTCCTGTCTCACCCAAAAGATAACGGCTTAACTCTAAGGGAAGGGGCAGTGTGCCATTCTCTCCCACTCTCTCTTGCTAACCATCCACTCTTCACTCCTAATTATTTAATCATGCCTCTCCTAAAACTAAGGACATTCTTCTATTTTTTTTTTTGCTGGGGGTATTATTGTTCATATTTTGCTGATAATACCATGATACCAATGTCGTGCCTTTAGAATTAGTGTTAATTCAACTATGTAACTCATTCCCATTTTGTTCCTGGGGTGCCTTGTTTTTTTGTTTTTGTTTTTATTTTTTTTGTTTTTTTTGGGTTTTTTTTTTTATCAGGGATTTTGAATCTAGGGGTGCTTAACCATTGAGCCACATCCCCGGCCCATTTTTTTGTTTTTTATATATATATTTTTTTGTTTTGGGACAGTGTGTCACTAAGTTGTTCAGGGCCTCATGAAGTTGCTGAGGCTAGGTTTGAACTTGGGATCCTCCTGCCTCAGCCTCCCAAGCTGCTGGGTTATAGGTGTGCACCACCACAACCAGCCCAGGGTGGTTTGTTTTGGTTGATGGTACCTGGACCCACTGAAGGCCTCGAGGCTGGCTTTTGTTGTGTCTTTGGATGGAGTGGCTCCACCTCTTTTTGCTGGTTTATTTTGAAGACCTCCGTTGTTTTCTGAGTCTGTTTTCATGTCACACAATGGCCCTTTTTCTGGCTTTGCTGATTGCTTCCTCACAATTAGACACCCATTAAACACTTTGACAAGATCGTGGGGCTCTTGGCACATCACATGAGTGGGGTAGGAGCACTCTTGTCCCACTGTCCCCCTATTGGTAAGACCCAGTTTGGCCAGCTTATTAATGTGGTATAAAGGGTAAGGTGTTCTGGAGGTGTGATGGGCTGCCTGACTTAATTGTTTCTGTCTTTCTTTCTCCCTCTCTCTCTCTCTTTCTCCACCATCCCTCTCTCTAAAAATAAAAAAGAAGAAGAAGAAATCGTGAAAGAAAGTCACCAAAATATCCACAAAGTAGCAACAAGCAAAATAACAGTAACAAGAGCAGCTACTGAGTATTTACTGTCTCTAAGACAAATGGCTGAGTTTTCCATGGAAGGTCTCACTAAATCCTCATAACCACCCAGTAAGGTAGGTATTATGGTCCCTATTTTACAGATAAGACTCAGAGAGGAACAGTGATTAGCCCACGGTCACACAGGGAGTTAGTGGACCAGCTAAGATTCAAATACCAGCCATCTGACTACAAATGCCTAGGTCACTAGCTGCTCAGACCACCTTCTAGACACAGAGAAAGCATCTTCGAGAAAAGCACATGCCCATGATTTCATTTACCTGGCTACCTGTTCCATTTAGAAGGATAGTTCCATTTAGAAGGAAACACAAAGAGGGCATTAGAAACAGCAAATAACTACAGAAGTAAGAGGATTATGTTAGGACCACAGACGAGCAGTGCCTCACTGCAGATCGGGTGTGTTTTGCTTTCGTTGGGCTATTTCACCTCTTCACTTTCCTTGTTTTAGAATGGGCAAGTAGTGCCCCAACACAGAGGCTGGTCCTAGGTGTTATGAGACTGAGGTTTAATCGATCTAGAAGCCTCTCTTCAGGGTGAAAAGGATTATTAATAAAATCAGAAACAAATGTGAATATTTACTTAAAATGAGAAAAAAATGACAAATGAACACATTTAGAAAAAAATGGCAGATATCCCACACATTGCAGAATCCAAGCCTTGGAGAAAGGACCGTGCATGTGAGAGGTTCAAAAAAGCCCACCTCCGGGGCTGGAGGTGGAGCAGTGGCTCAGCGGTTTTGACGCTTACCTGGCAAGTGCGAGGACCCGGGTTCAAACCCCAGCACCACGTACACAACTAAGTGTTAGAGCCACTAAGGCCATGTGAAAAACTAAATAAAGTTTTCTCTCTCTCTGTCTCTCTCTCTCACTGTCCCTCTCTCTTTAAAAAAAAAAAAGCCCACCTCCTCAGAAAAGGCCTCTTGGGGTCACCTCGTGGGACTCACTGCCACCTTGGGGGTCACATTGCACATCTCACCCTCACCTGACTGTCTCCAGAGTGGGAATATAAACTCACAGAGGTTGATTGCATGAGCAGACACCCATCTCAAAGGTGGCTGACAGCCCTTCAGGAGGCACAGGCATAGAGAATGCTTTTAAATCATTTGTATGACTGAAAGAGGAAGATGTCCAAGCCAAAGGAGGGAACCCTCTGAGGTACTGACAGACATAATTAGGCTGCAGAATCAGCTGAGAAGAGACCAAAGCAGTCATTAAAAGATACCTTTCAATGATATTAATGAGGAAAGACTTCTAGAGATTCAGTGGGAATCTCAGCTGGGGGCTGGATTGATCTAAGCTCTGGTTGCAATCAATAGGATCCTAACTCACACTAGCTCAAGTGAAAAAGGAAGGATTTATTGACTCATGTAACTGGAAAGCAAGTCATGGAGACCTCAGAAATGAATCTAAGGATCCTCTACTCATCACTTTCTATGCCTCTCTTTCTCCCTGTCTCTTGATTCCCCTTCTTTGTGCTTATAGCATCTTTCTTTCCTGCTTCAAAGAGCTCCTCTGTTGGAGAAGTGAGAGAAGGGCCATGAAAAGTTCTGGAATTATCTACATGAGGAGGAGGTCCTCTCCTTGGGCTCCATTTAGAAAAACCTCCAGGACGGCTACTGGTGGCCCCACTCCTGGACTAATCACCGTGACCAAGAGTGTGTGCAGTGGCTGATGATCCCCATAGAACACCCTGAGGGGGTGTGTGGAGAGCTTTTCCCCAAGGGGAGAGAGAGAGAGTAATACTGGCCAGATGAGCTCTACAGCGGGAAGTGGCAGAGCCAGGGCTTCACTCAGCTCAGGTCAGTTGCCTCTAAAAGCCAAAACTCTCAATCACTAAGCAACACAACTTCCTGATCACAGCACAAGGTCACTACCCTACCAGGAGAGCACAGTCCACCAACTCAGTTGCCATTCCACCTTTGGAAAGGGTAATATGACTAATAAATGTTCCCTACTGAGGAGACAATGAAAAGAATATGCTTAATGGATTCAATGGACTTCCAGCCTTGGTCTACTGAGCTATCTTCTGCAGCACAGAGGTACTAGATCAAACCGTGGTCAGTATCAGGCTGTTTTAAACCAGACTGGAAGCAAGGAAGTGCAGATAAAACACTGTAAACAGATGGGATACACCTGAGAGAGCTGCGGGACTTGATGGACGAAATGAGGATGGTTGGTTGGCAGGAGCATGGGCCCTGTCACTGCAAAGGACCACTGTTCTGGAGATGTGACCCCATTCGTAAGAGTGCCTCAGCAGAGCCTTGGAAAGAGCAGCACAGATGAGTCAGCTCTCAGCCTCCATCTGGATCAAACTGGTGGCAGTCAGAATAAAGGAGAGAAGCTGTGGACCTGGGGGGAAAAAAAACCCTACAGGGCAGAGAATGAATGGGGTGTGGGAGCAAGAAGGGCCACACAGGTGCTACCTAGAGAAATCACACTTGATTGCAGCACTAGAGTCCTCCAGGGCCCAGAGGGTGAGTCAGTGTGTGCACAAAGGGAAACTGATGACTCTAGTCTCCATGGGGGTGATGTGCAGCAAGCAGCTGATAGCTCTGGGAAAGAGTAGGTTTTCTGAGTCACACTGTGCTGGCTCAAACCCCAGCTTTGCCCAAAACAGACTGTGTGAACCTGGACTGGTTGCAAAATTTGCCTGAGCCTCAGTTTGCTCCTCTGTAAACTGAGGATAATTACATTGCACACCAGAGGTAGTTGTGAGGATTGAAACTGATAAGAGAAATACTTGGTAGGTAGCAGGGAGAGAATGAAGTATCATCTACTATGTCGGGACCTGGGAATTTTCCCAATGAATTCTACAGAGGGTCTGTGGGAAGTCAGTCTTGGCAGCCACTGTGGAGGGTCTTTGAAGAGGTCAGGAAATAAGTCTTCATGCCCTCTACCCATTTTCCCCAAACCTACCTGCTTGTAACCATTTTTTTCCCATAAGATTCCTTTGACAAAAGGCATGGCATAGTGGGAGTCTCTGTGCCATCACCCTGCGGGCTATCCTCATTGCTTGTAGGGGTCATTTAGTATGATTAATGATCGCACTACTGAAAAGTAATATGAGTTCATTTGCTTCTAGATTTATGATCCCCAAGACTTGGCGGCACCTGCACCTTTCATACGGTAGCTGAGAGCAGCAGACCTGGAGCGAGACTGTTGGAGTCTAAACCCTAGCCCTGCCTTACTAGCTGCATCACCTCAGCAAGTTACCCAGCACTTCTGCCTCCTTTTCCTCATCTGTAAAGTGTAGTTGATCTTGATAATAATCTTGGTTCAGAAGGATGTCCTGAGGATGGTTCCTAGCACTGTTAACTGCTGCTGACATCATCACCACCATCTTTACCACCTCCGCCATCAACATTATCTTCATCACCACTTTCATCACCATCATCATTACCAGCATCACTACCACCAATACAATCATCATCTCCATCACTGCCACCATCACCACCACCATCATCACTGCCAAAATCATCATCAC